>VZUA01001309.1:3495-16607 GCA_013401035.1 Horornis vulcanius | reverse complement strand
CCCTTTCCCGCTTTGTCACGGCCGGGCCCCGCCGTCTCCGGCTCGGCGGCAGAGTCGGCTCCGCCCGCCCCGCCCCGGCCCCGCTCCGCGGCCCTGCTGCTGCTCCCGCATCCCCTCCCGCGCCCTGCCCGCCCGGTCCGGGTCTAGATATAGGTGTGCTTTTCTCCTCCCTGAGAAGTTGTCCCTTTTCCCTTCCCTTTCTTTTTTCCCGTGGCTTATTTCAAGTTTGTGTAGCAGTTCCCTTTCAGCCACGTAGTTCATAACTGGTGGCTCATTTGCCCACAGGCGGTACAGACAAATCACCCCATTGCGAAGCCGCCGTTGCTCTAACATATGCAAATCCTATCAGCCGAATACAGCCAAAGACAGGATGTGACTCCATTCCTGCCTCGGAAAAAAAACAAAACAAGAAAACCAGCCAAATAGAGCAGTTTTCTTACATTACTTATTTGTTGAAGGATTTAATGAGAGTAGTAGAGTAAAATATTACTGCCATCCTTAGAAGTCAGTCGTTCATTCTGTCATGAGTCCAGTCTTAATTTTGTGTTTTGAAAGCAGATTCTGCTGTTTCATACTGATCCAGTGAGACAAGGGAAAATACAATTCTTGCCCATTCTTCCAGGTTTTGATTGATTTGGAAGAATCCTCGAATGTTGTTGTTGTTAGTTACTCATATTTGCAAAGGTAACCTACAAGGCCTTACATGCTGAACTAGAGGAGATAGCAACCTCAGTGCTGGCTGTGCTCTGGATCATTTGTAGTTATATAATATATTTTATGGCTCAAATAATCTCATTTTGCACCTGCGTGTAACAAACCATTGAAGGATTGTCTCAAAACGAGCAGTTGCTGTTTCTCAGGTATGCAAGTCATTTGGTTTTCGACAGATTAAAATAGGTAATGAAATTAAAAACCAATAATGCTTATCTAAATTAGCTGAAATTTTATTGTCAAAACACAAACAGATTTTGTGAGAGTTCTGTGTTGTCATTCCAAAAATGTTTTCCGTATTTCCAGACCAAACATCCTGTAGAAAACTCTTCATACTAATAGGAGATCTTAAACCTAATTCTTCACTGCTGGCCTGCTTTGCCATCTCATTTTGATTTAGTTGTGCCAGAGTTGTAATAGACACACAGAATAAATTACTTTTTTTTATTTGTTTTAAACAAACAAAATTTTGAGCACTAAGTTTTAGGTACCAGATTCTGTCAAAACATAAGAAAGCAGAGAAATCACTCCCTCACAGCATTTTTTTTTTTTTGCTTAACCACAAGGCAGGAAGGATTTTTGTGTGTTTCTGTCTGCTCTCTGTACATGAATTATATATGTACAGGTCTGCTCTTCTGCAGAATGATTGTGCTAGTTCTGAACCCTGAAAATAGGAGCATTTCTCAGTTAATTCTTTAAGGTATTATGTTGACTGCTCAAAGTGTTTTCATTGAGCTGTTTTTGCAATGAACTTTCTCACACGAGTTTTCATCTTTCTTGTGATTTTACAGTTATGCAGTCTCAAAAGGAAAATCTTTAGAATAGCAAGGTTGGATATTTTAATTGACCTTAGGGGCATATCCCTTGATTAAAACACACTGGTATCAAATTTTATTTTAAAAAATAGAGGATAAAGAATTGAAAACAAGTGAAAGGTTCTTTCACATCTGTCGTTGTAGTCTTGTGGGCAAGTCAGATAATCGAAACAATGAGGTTGCTTGGAGGCTCAGGAATCACAAGGGAACTACAATACTTTGGGGAAGTGGCTCAGCAGCATCAGCTGTGGCTCTGCTGCTGTTTGGTGGGGTTTTTTTACTTGGAAATACTCTCATTTCCCATTGTTTCAGCGAGGTTCCAGTTAATACTTGTGAAATGTTCAGGGACTTGAGGTTATGCTGTTCTCTAACCACAGACATTCAAAATAAGATGTTCATATGAAAAAGAGACAGCTCTCAAAGGAAATGTCCCTCCAAGGAAACAACCCTCAAACTCACATGACTGTTGATTTGTAATAATTGAAGGACTATTTAAGTTTGGCATTAAGTACATTTTCATAGTGTTTCCTAGTACTAGGAATGTGTTTGCTCTGACTCAAATTGCAGTGAAACTTAATGTGGTGCTGTATTGACTGCTGCTGAAAACTACAAAAACTTACTGTGTGCATCTGGGTTTTTTTAATACATGACAAATTAGCCTTAAATTTCATTAACTGAGGATGAAAAATAAAATGCCAGAACAGCCATACACCCCTGTCCAAAGCAGCACAAGCCTCATGAAATGCCTCAGCAGTGGAGGAAGGGGCAGTGGAAGGCGGGAGTGAGGGAATAGCACGGCTGAATCATTTGTGTTTGGAGCTTCCCTTCCTCAGCAGTCTGTGCCAGGAGAGTCACAGCCTGTGTGCAAGTACATGATTGCAGCACCTGATGAAATAACGTGAAAGCACCTTCCACTCTTGAGCTGCCCAAATCCTGTATTTTTCAGCTGTGTTTTTCAGAGCAAGGAGTTTGTGTTGGCATCAGCTTGGTTTTAATGTCTTCTCACTGACCAGTGTGGAAGCTGTCCGTGTGGATTACATGGAGGGATGTGAGGTGGGGGAATTGTATCATAGCAGAGAAGGATGTTCCTTTGAAATTAGAGAAATCTCCCAGCTTCTGTTTTTTATTGGAGAGGGAGATCTGAAAAGATCAGTTGTTTTTGTCTTCTGGCTCTTTGCTCTCAAAACAGGCCTGGGAAACAACATGTTGTGTACATATTTGCAGCCTTGCATCATGGCCAGCGAAAGCCTGCCCTGGTTGCAGTGTTGTGCTTATGCCTTAGACTTCTGTCAGCCAGAAAGTCCTGAGGAAATACTAGAAATAGTTCTGTGCCTTTAGCTGGAGGTGCAGCCCCTTTTCTTGGGGCTGACTGGTGCTCATGTCCATGTATTGCATTGCACAAATAGATTGTGCCTTTCTTGTCAGGAATCAAACACTTCTCAGGCTGTCATAAATTCTAATGAATAAATGCTCTAGATTGTATTTTCACTCCAGAAGGAATTGAAAAAGGACTACCAGGAATAAAATGTAAGCTGTAAATATTCTTTCAGCTGTCAAGAGAGGAGGAAATAAACTTAGTATAGGTCTGGTAGGTTAAAAATGTTGAATTGAAAAATATTTTGTCTTCTCTGCATTGCAAGGATCTCTTCAGAATCCCAAGAAATTGCTAAGAGGCACTTTTTTCCTTGGCTTTAATACACCATTTAAGTAGCAGAAGAAAAGTGTTTTTTACAGTTTCTCTCTTCTTCTTTTTTGCCTCTCCTGTAGGTGAAATAACAATGGATACAATATTATCCCGACTAAAAAAGCTCAGCCACGATGAGCTTAGACAAGAGATTGTGAGAGCAGGACTGAAATGTGGGCCTATTACTGCAACTACGAGGTTTATTTTTGAAAAGAAATTGGCTCAGGCACTGTTGGAGCAGCAAGGAGCATTGGAGGAGGAAGGGTCTGCTCTGTCAGAGGAGGCTGCTGGAAATGTCCCCGTGAATCACAACGGCCATGGGAGCGCTTCTGAGGAGGCAGACTTTGGGTACTGTGTGGGTCTGAACCCTCCAGAGGAAGATGCTGTGACACACATGAACTGCTCAGCTCCAGCCTGTGGTGCAGATTCACAAATCACTGCTCAGACACCATCCAGAGATCCTCCACTATTCTATGGTGTTTGCCCAGTTTATGACGACATACTGGCAAGGAATGGTAAATACTCACTTCCCTTATTTCAGTGAGAGGCATTTTAGTCATGTCTGAGTAGAATTCTTGTATGTAGCAGGTGTTCTGAGCACCACTGCATTAGTATTGTAAGCATTGCTTGAAGTATTTCTTTGTTCCTGTGAACAGTATTTATTTGGTCTTCTGAGGCAAAGAAACACAGTTATAAGACATCCCAGTGTTTGCCATTACAGTTCCTACACATGAGGATCCTCTCCCCTGTGTAGCTCAGATGAAGAAAATAAGTTCTTATTGCTACTCTTAGACCCATCCTGTGCCTTTAATCTCTCTCAAGAATAAAAAGTAATCCTGTAAATAAATAATCAAAGAGTTATTTATACTGTCATCAGTTGAAGCTTAAATGATCTCTTCTAAAAGTTTTCACATCTTCCTTTCTGTTCCTGGCAGGAGTAGAATAGTGCACAGGGTGATTTCCTCTGAGACAGTAATAAGAATTCTTACTGAGAAAAAGTCCATTAAGATACCCTTATTTGAACAATATTAAAAGGAGAAGAAGAAGGATTTGTTTTTTGTCTGCGATTTTCTGTAGAGATCTTAAAGTTGTGGATCAGTTACAAAGTTGATCTTTCTGAACAAGACAGCATCAAAAGAAATGCAGGGTGAATAAGCTCTGAGTTTGCTTTTCCATCTGGGAGTGAAATAGTTCCATTAGAAAGGATGTTGATTGATGGGAATGGCTGAGCCCTGTTCAGGGACCACCTGACATTACCTCAAGTGTGTGGGAGGCTCCTACTCAGTTTCCAAGAGGCAAGATTTCAAAGGACTTTGTGCCATGTTTGTAAGAGAAACAGTCTGAGACCAAAGCTGGAATGATAGTGTAAGAGTTCTGTAATACCTTGTCTAGGAATTGAAATCTGAGATAATTGAAACAACGTAACTTTGGTGGTTCTTTGTTGCAGAGAGAATACATGTTTATGAAGATAGGAAAGAAGCTCTCCAGGCTGTTAAGATGATTAAGGGTTCCCGTTTTAAAGCTTTTACAAACAGAGAGGATGCTGAGAAATTTGCTAAAGGAATCTGTGATTATTTCCCATCTCCAGGCAAGTCCTCTTTATGTTTGTCTCCAGTGAAAATGGGATCATTTAACAGAGGTAAGTGGGGAACTTCATCTCTGTACAGTAGATGCAATAGACATTGTTGATTTTTATTTTTTTGTGAAAGAAGCAACAGCTGCTTTACCAATATACTAATAACAGAAAAAAAATTGAAAGGGTGAAGCACTGAATAAATTGAAGTTTAAAAAAACTTTTATTTTAAGTGTAGAAATGTTTAAAATGTGGAAAATGTATTAACTGTAAAATGCCATTGCTGCTCCTCCAAAGCTGAGATGTAGGTAATGGTCTGCATGGATACCTTGCTTAGAATTCCATGGTCATATTTGTTAGGATTCAGTTTGACTCATGGACTTCAGGATTTTCAGGTTTAGTAAGACGCTGATAAAATTGCACAGTGTATTAAAACTGTACTCAATTCTTAAGTAGTTTTGTAAGTTCATAAATAAAATGGTAAGCACTGATCATATTTCACAGTGTTCCCAGTTGCTAGATTAAAGTGATTTAAGAGTCACAGAACTGCAGAAGCAATATTAATAATCAGAAAATTGTTGTTCCTTGCTGAAGTTTGCTTTTAAGTTTGGATGGAGGCAGACTGGTAATTACAAAGTTTACCAGTCCTTTTTAAAGTCTGAAATAGTTTTACAAGATGATTAATCATTTTCCCCTCCCTACCTATTACTAACTACTAGTGTATTTAAATGTCGTGTTATTGCGTTCAGTTTCCTTACTCCTTCATATTAAAGATGCCACATTAATACATGGTTTAGATTAAAAGCATCATTTTCATGACCTGGATGTGCAAGTGGTGATCAGTGGAAAGAGTGTATCTAGAAAGGAGGGCTTTGTGTTTTGATAGATGGCTTGTGCTCCCCTGAGAGTGACACTGTGAATAAGGAGAGAGCCAACAGCTACAAAAGTCCACGGACTCAAGATCTCACAGCTAAGCTCCGGAAAGCTGTTGAGAAAGGAGACACAGCAACGTTTTCAGACCTTATTTGGAGTAACCCTCGTTACCTGATCGGCTCAGGAGACAACCCAACGATCGTACAGGTGAAAACACAGCAACCAAACAGCAAAATCTGGGTTCTGGTTTAGTGATGTAGCCTTTGGGGCCTGAAGGCAGAAGTGGAAGGAATGATGTTTCCTGTTCCTCCTTGTTCCACCCAGTGCAGGGTTTCTCTGGTCACTGACAGCATCTGGGGCATTTCTCTGTAAGTCACCCTGAGAGCTCCCTTTGCTCCAGCAGAGCTAAAGGCACTGAATGTGCAGTTGTTCAGGGGAGGAACAGTTGTTTTCAGTAGTGCAAGAATAGTCTTGTCTTCTTATTCTTTGGTCTCCTCCAAGTAATTGCAATCTTTTTTAAAACAATCTAATTTTAAGGACCAGGGTAGGGCCTAGGCTGTAATTAGGTGTTCCTATAGCATTGCTTACCTAAGCACTGCTATTAAATTCCAGAACTGTGTATATGGTGCCATTTAGCAAACACTGACAATCTTACCTTGTATCAGACCAGCTTTGTGAAGTTGCTGATTTTTTTTATGTAATAGAGCAAAGCTGGTTTTTTTTATATCTATACCCATTTTCCTGCTCTTTTTCTAAACTGAACTTTCTATCACTCTTTATTGTGTAATATGTTGATATACCCTTTTTTGCCATATTCTTTCCTTAAATAAAGGCACTGAGTGTAAGAATAATTTCATTAATTATAGGAATAATATGAGTGTAAAGATAAATCTTTACAAAAATGTCCATATAAGACTCAGTGTAACAGTTAAATCAGTTACATCTCTGGGTGTAAGAAAGCTCTTTAAATTGAGGTTCATTCTAATATAGGTCTTTTTTTCCAGGAAGGGTGTAGGTACAATGTCATGCATGTTGCTGCCAAGGAGAATCAGCCTGCTATCTGCCAGTTATTGCTGGACACTCTGGAAAATCCAGAATTTATGCGGCTCATGTACCCAGATGATAACGATGCCATGTTGAAGAAACGCATCCAGTACATTGTTGACCTTTACCTGAACACTCCAGATAAAATGGTAAGATTTTGGGGGGGTTACCTCACTATTATTATTGTTATGATGATGATGATGATGATGATGGTGATGTTGTTGTTGTTGTTGTTGTTGTTATTGAGACAACTGGAAGGGGTTAAGGATATGCAAGGCAAACTGAAAGAGAACAGAAGGGGAGCTGTCCATGAGTTCTATGGGGTTTGGTGGTTATTATTCTGCACTATGGTGGGAAAAGATTTGTTAAGAGCCTGGATAATCAGTCATGTCATGTATTTACTTTCCTCAGTCTCAAAATTAAATGTTTGGTATTGACTTTATCATCTTTCTAAGTGCATGTGAATTTTTCCCTTTCTCCCACTGCAGTGGTTTGATACTCCATTGCATTTTGCCTGCAAGTTTGGGAATTTGGATGTGGTTAACGTGCTTACCTCACACCCAGCCATTGTAAAAAATCCAAAAAACAAATATGATCAAACTCCAGCAGAAGTAAGTCTCTCCTTGTCCACAGCAAACCCAAAAATGTTATCTTGATCAATATTTTTCATATTCAAACATTACTGACTAGCATAGATAGAAGGCTTGTAGTAAGGTTCTAGTGTCATGGTTAGAGAGTAAATTCTGTATAACATCAAAAATATTTAATGCTGATTATTTTTGTGGAAAAGTTTTAGCATTTATGGGGTTAGATGTATTTCAGTTGGTCTACTATGAATTAAAAGTACTGGGTGAGATGGGTGGGGGCCAATAATGTGATTGTTCAGGAAGAACACACAGGTGATTTGAAAATGAGGTTATGCTGCCCTAACAACTAAAATTATATTAACAGGTAGTTTGTGAAAGAAGCAAGAATAAATCTGCAGAATTGAAAGAAAAGATAAGAGAATACTTGAAAGGTCTGTATGCAGAGTTTTGTACTATGTCAGGCATGTATTTTGGCTCTTTGCTGTCTTCTGTTTACTTTCTGTAACATTTCAGTTCATAAATTATGCTTCTGTACAGTGCTCTGAAAGCCAAAGGGAAACTTGAAAACTGAGCAGGAACAGAAAACTTTTTGTCCTTTAGGTGACAGAACTCTTAATGTATGGATCACAAGGTTGCACTCATGGCTCTGTAATGTGATTTTGGAGCAGAGTGTTCCATCTAAAAGAAATGAAAACCCTTTACAGGGCAAGAGATGTATCTGTCATGCTGGAGAGTCCTGTAATTTTGGATTTCCTTGACATAGAATTTTCTTGATTTTGTCATGTTTGTGTTTAGGCATTTGCCGAAGGAGGTTGTGAAATTAGTTAAAGACCCTGTGGGAAGGGCTGTGAATCATTGCAGGTCTTCTTGTGTTTGAAAGACAAGGGAACCTACCCTAAAATGTGCTCTGTAATCACTGAAGTAGTGAGTGAATTACAAGTAGTTTTACTAATGAACTCAAGTCAGATGGTTCAGTGTATGGGTGCATTGATAGTCCAGGAGGAGGCAGCAGGCTGATGTAACATCAGCTGGATGAGAAGGCTTTGTGTGATTCCTTTTAGGTCGCTATTATGTCCCACTCCTGAGGGCAGAGGACAATTCCTCAGCTCCGGTCATTGGGGCGCCGTGGTCGCCCGACCAGACGGACGATGGCCCCCAGAGAACGTGGCCTAAATACCCTGGCAGCCCCAAAGACCCAGTGCTGTCCATCAGAGCTTTTGCAGGCCCCATGAGCCCCTCAAAGGTAAGGAGAGAACTTCCTGTCACTCCTGTGCTTCTCCTTTTTATGAATAGAGAAGATAACCACAGGGTTCCTTGTGTAGTGTAGCTTGCTCCTGGTACAGATTGTGGCACTCTCTTTAATGAGGAGATAAATCTTCCATGGAGAAGCACAGAAACTTATAAATATTTTTTTATTGCTGAAAACAGAAATGTGGTGTAAATAAGAGGAGTAGAAGTTCAGTCAAAAATTGTTTCCTTTTTTCTCTCTGAATCTATTCAAAGAGCTCCTTTGGGAAACCTTTCATTTCTTACAGATAATTGCTGTAACTTTCTAACCTGAAGCAAAGCCTTTCAAGGCAGCTATGAATCAGTTTTTAAAACCTTAACTGTATCTTGATCTCATTTCTAGAAGTTGCCAATGGATGTTAGAAGCAATTTCACCTCTGCTTGTTGAATTAACATTCATATTTTTTCCTAGATAGAAAAACTGACAAGCACAAGTAGTAGGTGTTGGGATGGTTTTGGAACTGTATTGACTGCATAGTAGAAAAGCAAAATCTTTAGTTTTCAGAAGGAATACTTAGATACCTGTTAAATATATTGCAAACTTAGAGATGTTATTTGGCTCATTTATTTAATGTGAACATGCTGCAAGTACAACAGCTTTAGAAACAATGAATAAATACAGTGGAGGACTTTGTGTCCTCTGATGGTGGCATTCTTTAAGACTGAGTTCTACCAAAATGCCTAATGCTTTTTCTCCTAAGTGTTCTTGATCAATTTTCTGTTCAACTGACAGAAATTTAAATATCATTTATACTCAGAAAAATATTATCTAGTTCATAATTTTGATTGCTGACAGGTATTTTTAACGTCTGAATGTAATTCTTAGTCATCGTTGTGATTTTTGTCATATAAAGTCAAAAAGTGTGGAATTTTGCAAAAGGTTTCCCTTGAGGTGATCCAACTTCAAAATAGACAGCAAGAATTTATTCTAATAATTGTAGCAAGTCTGGGCATATAAAAATGTCCCCTTTGCATCCTAGAAAACAATGACCAGGAAGCATTTGTAGTTAAGTACAATAACATGGCAAAATCACAAGACACTTCTGTTTCCTGCTGCACACACATTAAAGCCAGGCAGATGTGGTGTCTGTGCAGTTGATTTTCAGATGGTTGTACATTGTGGTCCTTCCCTTGCATGGGCAGTTAGATCAAAATAACCACCAGTAGTGAAAGGAGTAACTTTAGATCCAGTGTGAGACTCTTCATAGCTGGAGTTGGGCAGCACTTGTGAACAGCAAACAGCTGAACATCTTCTAGATCTGTAGGTAGACATGCAGCCAGCACTGAGTTATTCATACTGAGGGGTAGTTTCTGAATTTATTTCTGTTTTTTAAAGGCTGAAGAATTTCGCAGGCTGTGGAAGACTCCACCTCGAGAGAGAGCTGGTTTCTTTCACAATGTCAGGAAATCTGATCTGGAGAGAGGTGTTGAAAGAGTTGGAAGGTATCTAAAAGACTGTCAATACAAAAAATTAACAATAGAGCATGTAAAAACAAAGGACTGTGCTGAGAGTACAGTATCTTTGGGCAAAAGCTACTGCAGAAATATTTAACCAAGTATTTTGCAGTTGGTTTTTTACTGTATTTTTTGTGTAAACAAGGTAGTTAAAATGTGAGACCTGGCTTTCTTAACTTTGGCAATAGAGATATTTTAGCTATTATTGGTGGTATGTATGGAATGCTTCTCACAGACATTTACTTGCCTCATTTGTCAGATCTAAAATTATGCATAGCCTGTTCTGTGAAAGTGAGGGATTGTTAAAAGGGCACGGAATGAAAAGATCCTAATACAAATGTGCTGCTTTATAAAAGCTGTGTGTGTGTGGTGTGCCCTTGCAGTTAAAATACCTTCTATCAGCAACATATGGAAAACAATACTTGGTTAAAAGCTGACTGCATTTCATTATTTAATGTAATCCCTCACTTCCTCCTCCCTCTTCCATTCCCAAATAGAAAAAGCTGGTGAATGCAGTGTCAGTGGGGATTCTTCTCTATCTGATGTCTAGATACAGTCAGCTTAAAAATTGCAATGTTTATGCTACTAATTGTAAAAATAGTAGATGAAACGTGAAAATGCTCTAGAACAAATGAGGTAATACTTTGATGGTTAAGAATGTGTCTGTGCTTTTGCAGACTGTTGTGGGTTGTGGGATTGTGTTGCCTGGTTGCACGTTTGTGCTCCTGTTCATAGCTGTTAAAATGTGAACAGAAAAGTTATTGTCAAACTAATATTTATGTCTTCACAAATGATTCGTTTTATTTTATTTATTGCAGGGAGTTAGCTCATGAACTGGGGTTCCCGTGGGTTGAATACTGGGAATTTCTGGGCTGTTTTGTTGATCTGTCTTCCCAGGAGGGGCTGAGAAAATTAGAAGAGTACCTGAGTCATTGTGAAATGAGCGAAAAGGCTCAGCCAGAAACAGGGGAAAATGAAACCTGCAACAGATATAAAAC
This sequence comes from Horornis vulcanius, assembly GCA_013401035.1. NCBI lineage: Eukaryota > Metazoa > Chordata > Aves > Passeriformes > Scotocercidae > Horornis > Horornis vulcanius. The sequence goes on along the minus strand of VZUA01001309.1, from coordinate 5,580 downwards.
TCCACTTCCCTCTGGTAAGAAAAGTGCAAATGCTGCAAACAATGGGCTGTACCTGGGGAGAAGAGGGAAAGGAAAAGCTTGGTGGCCAGGGGAAGCAATATTAACCTGTTGTGGTTGCTATTATTCATCTGTTATCCAGACAGTCTGATTACAGCATCAAAAAAGGAGCCAACAACACTGTGAATGTAGAAGTACAGTCTTTATCTTTCATATGAAGTACTTTATTTGAGTGTAGCCCCCAAATGAAATCCCTGTAAGAAAGCCTCTATCTTCAGTATGTTTTCACTCAGAGCATTTGGGCATTCATCTTAAAGTATAGAATTTTGTAATCCACAGATGTGGAATAAATAACATTTTAAAAATAAAAGAGTAATTCTTTACAACTCTGAGTGGGAAAGAACACAAGAAGCAAAACCCAGGAAAAACTTTATACCTTAGACCACTGCTTGCCACTTGTGCATCTTGCATTTTTAACTTTAGTCAGGTTAGTTCATGCTGTTACATAAAATCAGAGAGGTCTTCAGGAAATAGAATAAGGCATAAAGATTGTGTATTTGTTCCTAGCTTATATACTTGACATTCTGTTTAAAGTCTTCTCATGTGTTGCTCTTGTTACAATTGTTTACAGGCAAAAGTAAAAAGTCCTGCAATTCCATTTCTGTCGGAGCATTTTTGGATGAGGACGATGATGACATGAGCTTAGAAGAAATAAAAAACAGACAAAATGCAGCACGAAATATCAGCCCCTCTCTGGTGTCCCAGGAGCCCAGCATTGATGCCATTGGAGATGCTGAGTGTGATATCCTGTCCATGGAGTGTGCAGGAAACATCATAGAGACCTCAGCTCACCCTCGGCACTACGAGAAGGGAGCTGCTAGCAGCAAAAATGGGTTTTGCAGTCCTGTGTCCAGTGAGAGGATCATCAGTGACAGAAAGCAGCTGCACGATGGGCCAGAACGCCTCACGTCACCCGTTTCCAATTTGATGTCAGAATTTGAAAGCCTGTCATTCCAAGAACAAGAGGTTGCAGGAGTATCTCATAAAATCACTGAAAAAACTGAGAATGAGGGAATTCTGAACAAGACCTGCTCTGCAGTGTCACGGGCAAGTTCTTCTGAGCCGAGTGTTGCAGGAAAACACGGAGAGACCAAGTTAAGGACAGACCACAAAAAATCATTAGAAAAGGAGAGACTGTCAAGAGAATCTGGAATTCAGACTAAGGAGACACAACAACGTCAAGAACTTTCTTCCCAGAAGTTTCTTTTGAAGACTTCACCCACAAATGACAATTTAAAGATATTCCTTCTTGGGTAAGAATTGCCTTTTTAAACTCTTACTTGCACAGGCAATCTCTTTGCTTATATAAAACTAAGTGTTTTGGAATTGGGGTGTTTTGTTGCCTGGACAAATACATGGTTCTTTTTTCATCTAGTTCTGTTTCCATTCTAGGGAGCAGCCCTCAAAGTTGGATGGTGATGTCTTAGCAGCTATAGAAGGAGCAGAGATTGATCCCCAGAAATTCCCAATGATTTACAAATGGAAACATGCAGTGCAATCCTACTCCTCATCTGACAGACAAAGGTATTGCTGCAAACTCACTCACAGGAGTTGAAGTACATTTTTAGTGGGTCAGTTTGAATAGCAGAATTTCAGGCCTTGTTGCCCCAAATCCATAAATATTCAGCAGAATTGACTCTTTTCTGAAGTTAATCACCAAAGCCTTTTTGACTGGTGTCTATTGATAAGGAGTTTCCTGGTGCTGCAGTCATGTTTTTTTCCATTCCACTGCTGTTCCAAGTAACTTGAGCATATCTCCACAGACAAATCAGACATGACTGTTTTCCACTTGGCCAGTGTCTCACTTGGCTGATTTGGTACTTGGATCCTTCAGTGGACTCAGTGATAGTTGTGCTGTTGGTTTGTAATTCATATCTGTTGTTGATGCAGTGCAGGAATGTTGTGTTTGTTGCCTAGTGGTACTTAGGTTGTGCAGAGGGTTGTTAAAAGTGAATTTAGTATCTTTAGGCATCTTTTTGTTAGTGTTTTTATTTTTACCCTTTATTACCCCAGTCCAAGGGATGGGTA
>VZUA01001303.1:6823-24246 GCA_013401035.1 Horornis vulcanius | reverse complement strand
AGATAACCAACATAGACCTAGTGTGAAAAAAAAATTACTTTTAAAAAAGGATAAGAGTTTATTGTGCTGTGGTAGAGGGTCCTGTTTCTGTGGGTAAAGGAAAGACAGGTATCAGTGATGCTGTGGAACATCTGATAAAGAATTTCAACTGCCGGCAACAAATGGCAAAATCCCTCCAGCACACCTGTGCTACATCTTCTTCCTAACTACTTTCTTAATATTGTGCTTTCTGTCAAAGTAAAAGGGCAGTATAGGTGCACACCATCAAATTCTGTGGTTTGGTAGTAGAAATTTCAGCTCATGACCTTTGAGGTTAATGGTGCTATTTAAATTTAAGACACAATGAAGCTATTAACCAATTACTCCCACTGACCTCGCTGTTAACTGGAAGACTGTCAACACAGAAAATGAGGCCAATTATTTAGGAGCTATCATCTGTTCAGGAAGCCACCCTCTTCAGCTGGTTGGGAGACTATCTCAGGCTGGAGGATGACATGGCTTTATCCATTCCCACCGCTGTCACTTCTCAGCTGCCACATGGGCAACAAAGACTTCAATGCTCAGGAAGCTCCTACTAGCACAGAACGTTCCTCAGCAGCTTGGATGACTTGACACGCACAAAGGTTTTCTCTTCTCTTTCCACAGGCATCAGTCAGGCTTTAGTATGTTCAAGGCTCCAACCACCACCATCAGAGAGCCTCCCATACACAGGGCCTGTGCCCACTGCACCAGGCATGAACACTTCCATGATAAGGACTGCAGCTCTGCACATGCTGCTGACAGATGCAGAATTTCCTCCAGTAATGAACTCCCTGAATTTCATCACTTGCTGTTCCATGTGGAAAGCAGAGCCAACCTCTCCTTCTGTATCATTAGGATCATAACAGTAATTTATTAAAAGAATCTGTCAAAACTAGATGCTATTGCACATTTCATAAGCTTTTAAGTAATGAATGAAGAAAAAAAAAATCTCATAGATACAGGCACATCAACTATGCAAACCAAAATAAGACCAGATACTAAAAATGAATGTTGGGAAAAAAACAACATGTAAGTGTATACAGTAAAAATCTTGCTCCAAATGCTTCCACAAGACCCAGATAGAAATAATTTTAAAAACACTGCAATCAAGCTTAATGGAAGCTTTACTTGATTCATCTATTTAGGAATCCAGAAAAAAAACCCCTCACAATTTCTACACAAGAGACTGCTTGTAAGATTCAGATTAAGATGAACAGGCCAGATGCTCCAGTGTACCAAACTTGCTCCTCAGCATTTTCCTGTCCTGCCCACAAACTGAGCCTCACCATTCTGTGAAAGGGCAACTGCTGAGCATCAGAGCTGACAGGCTAACAGGACAGAGGAAAATAAAGCACATCAGCCAGTGACATTCCCATATTGCAAGAAGATCCCAAATGTGTTGTTCAACACTACAAAAAGCAACATAACCTGGCAAAATTTCAAACAGGTTTCCAGTAGAGTGACCTGCAGAGTGCAGCATGAGATTCAGGGAGTCAGGCAAGGAAGAAGAGCTGGGAGCATGACACTGCCATGTACTCCCAGGGTGAAGTGCCCTGATGGGTCCCACGTGCAGCCTCCACCACCACCCCAGTCCAGGTGCTCCATTGAAGCTCAGGGCTTGAGGCACAGAGGGCAAAACTCTGGCTTTTCAGTTTCTAAGTAGACCATTGTACCATTGAGAAAGTGGATAGAAAAACAGACAATAGGCTGCATAGCTCCAGCTCTAATCTACAATACTATATCTCAGGTTGAGATTTTTGTCAGTCAGACATTTGCAGGGTAAGACTAGTAAGATGCACTGAGAGGCACACAAAAAGTGAGTGTCTGTACCACAGAGCATCCCAGAACCACAGATGATTTAACTCTGTGGTTCCATGAAGTGTAGTTAGTTCTGGGTGTTAATAACCCTGATTCAGAACTGTTCAGCAATGTACTCTCATTAGCCAGACCATCTGTGTAAAGGGAACAACCTACGCTGCCACAGCACACGGAGCCTGGGGCTGACCTTAATATCTTCTCCCACATACCAGCAGAGGACAAGAGGAGAGAAATCTGGCATCAGTTTGTCTTTACTGCTGCCAGAGGAAGATATCTGGGCTGCAGAGGAAGTTTCTCACCTCTCCAGTCACCCTGCCAGCTGTGGCAAATGCAAAGTGGCAACTGCTCTTCCTCCTAAGGTCCCGCTGGTGAAGTGGGAAATTTGGCTGTCCTATTATGACAGGATAAGTCCAGTTTAGATATCAAAGGACACTGACTTATTGGGAAAGAGATCATGTGAAACAGTAAAACCTCCTGACATTATTCAGTCAGTGTAAATTATCTGATGGACTGAAAAGTGCCCAGCATGACATGGAACTGCATTCCAAAAGTATTTGTTGCTTCTTGCTCCTTCCTCTGTATCACACTCATCTGCTAAGACAAGCTGCCTGGTGGACATTCCTGGAGGTTCTTCCTACCTGCACAAAAGTCTGAGATCCTTGAGCTGACTCCTACAGGAGCAACCTACAGAGGAAATTGATGCAGATCAGAGGGAGTACAGGACAGTAAGGATACATCCCAGCCCTGAGTGAAACATGCAGCAGCCATCTTTAAACATGCTGAGGTTTAGTCCTCTCTTTCTAGGCACTTCATTCTTCCAGAATCTGCTTTTCTGGCCAATAAATATCATGTGTCTTCCTCAGAACAGAAAAAAAGCTAAACAAACCATTCAGACCCAATCTCCTTAATGTGCTACTTCCAGAAATGCCATTTTTTCCTTCCATACCAATCTCTTTTCATCTTTGATTCCTTCCCTGCTTTCATCTATTGTGTTTAGTAACTTCCTGTGACTGGTGCCATGTCCAAGGAGAGCTGCAGAGAGCAAAGCTGGTGCTATTGCGTGCTCTCTGCTGCTGAGAGAGCCCGAGAGGAGCTCCAGTGAGCCCAGCACAAACCACAGTGTGGAGCCCCCAGTGAGAGGAATCTGAACGACTCTTCCAAGACATAATTAAAGTTGATGTTTTCTTTAGAGCAGTGGAATTCAGCAATGAGTACATTAACAGAAAGCTTAGTATTGTGAACACCAACAGGCATCTCAACTCAACCAAAAGTAAATTGTCTGGGTTATGAGATGTTACCTAGGATGCCAGTAAGGGTATAAAAAGTGCTTTATCTCTTATCATGGCATGGCAGAAATAATCTCCCACACACTAAGGCTGCTAGCAGGAACCTTGTCCTGTGGAAACAATGCTTTTCTAAGGCTTCACCATCCATTGCTGCTGTGCAATTCCCTAAGGGATGAGATCAAATTAAGACATTTTGGACATTTGATTTTACAAAACCTGCAGTAGTTTAGCATCTTTGAAAATGCCACCTTTCTGCTATCTATTGAAGACTTGCCAGTGTGTTAGAAATCTACTAGCAAAGACAACAGACAAGCAGGATAGAAAAAGGACTTGAAAAACTAGAAGCATAATGAAAAAGAAGTTATTCAAAACCAGAAATACTTGAATGAGGAACAGCAATAGAGAAACTGTTGGCAAGGACAGACCTGGATCAGGAATCTGTATCAGACCAGCTTTGTATCATATCAGCTTAATAGGAAAGCTTCTTTTTTGACATGCAGAGCTCCTCCAATAGAAGTTATTTCTTTTAACTAATATCCATTTTTATATACCTTCGACAATGTGGCATTCTACATAAGCCATGAGCAACAGCTTGGCAAGAGGTGACTTTACATGGGCTACTGCAACAAAGAAACTGGCAAGGATGTCATAAATACATTGAATTGAGATATTAAAATTTGTTAAATGACATTTAGACATATGCATTTGTAAGAAAAAGTAAATACAAAAGGATATATAGTAGATATGATTGTCAGGAAGCTCAGGAAAACCACTGTTTATATATTGGACACAAGAAAACATTGCCAAGTATTTCACAGCAAGTGACCGTGCCTAACTGAAAAAGGCCTAAAAAGCAAAGGAAAACAAACAGCAAGACACAATGACTTCAGCTACACAAAGACTCTTTAGCTATACATTGCATGAAAATATGGAGGACAATGGTTCAAATAAAGTCAACTGTGTTGGAAATAGTGCATGAAATCCCAAAAGTGATAAAACTACTAGTCAGTGAAGAAAATGAAAGGAACCAAGTGGAAGAAATCAATCAAGAAGAAAAAGGAAGCTTTTTTTTATGAAGGCAGGCAAGGGGCCAGATAACATAGATGGACACACATGCAAAAAAAAACCCCAAAAACCTCAGAGGAAAGCAGCTCTAAGTACAGCAAGTGATAAATTTGATAATAAACTAGGAAGCTCCAAACTAAGGAATGACAGCGAGCAGTGAGGGGTGAAAACAATTTTTCTTGTGCTGGAAAAAAAACCACCTTCTAATGCAAATGGATGAGCTGATTAACAAAGCTTGCAGAGCCTGTTGTGAAAGATGGGTGAATGGAGAGAACCCGAGGGAGACACTAAGAGCATGTAAACCAAATCAGGGAGCAGCTGACTGCATTCAGAGAGAAGAGGCTGTAGGAGCACTCAGAAACACGAAAACAAGAATATGACCTAGGCTGCATGAAGCACCAGTAAACACACTGAAGTGGAGGGCAACAGGAGGCATCTGCTCAATGTGTTCTTAGACTGCAGAAGTGTCAGCAGCTTTACAAATACCACCATTTATTAGTAGTAGTTTTTATAACCAGGGAGAAGCATCAGAATGCTTATTTTTACTGAAGTCGTACAAAACCCACGGAGAAATGACACTTGTTTTTCAGTACTAAAAACCCAACTGTTGAAAGGTGAGAACTCCCCTTAATTTATGGAAATCCCAAACCCAATCTCCCATGCATTAACTTTAAATCTTTATGGAAACAAAGACTGCATATTTTGTCTATTGTAAGGATACTGAAGTACTTTTTTTTCTAAAATAGTTTACTATGTCAATGAAATTGCACATGCTTCTGTGCACTTCAGGGACTTCAAACATTGCATCAATTATCTGAATAAGTAATGAAAAGACATTGTGAATAAAATGGTTCACCAAGCCTGGTTCACAAGTCAATTGCTTTCTGAATCCAGTATATACTGTAATATTTGACATGTTATTTCTTTTTGCAAGAGGTTAAGAGTTTTCTGTGCTTCTATGCTACACTTGCTGCAGAGTTTGGAGAGGAAAAAAACCCAACAAAATATGAAAGACTACAAGAAGGACAACACACTTTTAGATTCTCCACTACAATCCTCTTTTCACACAAAAGAAAGCAGGTCACTGAAATCAGAACTTTGAAGTCCAAACAAGGCAGAACCATGAAAATCCCCTAGCAGATTGCTTATCATTATAGCCCAATCTAATACTTTAAAATTCCACCTTTGACAAACTGGACTAGGTGACGGTAGAACATGAAATGTCTGTTCGTTGAGCTCTCGTTTCCAGAGAGTCTCTTTCTGGCACCTGGAAACAGAGCAAGCATAAGGCTGATTATCATTTCCATAACCCCCAAGGAAAACTATCGTGCAAGATGTTTGAGTAAGAGCAGTGCTGTTCGAAGGCAGCATTCATAAACAGAACAAAGACTAAACAAAAGGCTAAACAAGTACATCATAATTAACAACTACCACCAAACTTTTAATTAAGATATGTAAGAAAAATCAAGGAGAGCTAATTAAAAAGACACCAGCGTATATGCTTTCTTAGAAAAATCTGAATTGGTACCATGAAGTAAACAGGCTAATTAGAAGTGACCACAATTATTTTGTCACTGTTACTGAGTTTAGTCATGATTTTCCAGCTTGCTCTTTAATCCCACACCTTGTTTGAACACCTCTGCTGTTTGAATGCAGGATTCTTCCATCAATTTATTCAAAAACTGAGCAAAAGTGAAGAAAACACCACAGAGATTTAACTCTGTAAGACAAGCATGTTTTGTCCTTAGTTTTGAGACACACTCTTTTCTGCCTAGGACAGTATCATTCTTGCAGAACCAGAATTATAATTATACACTCCCCTCATTAATCCTGAACAAATCCACAGTTACTACAAATGGATCCTGATAAAACTGCCACATCAATAATGCTACACTCCACATGTTTTTCTTTCATCCAGGCAGCTAGACCAGTGTAAGAATATGATGCTGTTTCACACAGATTTTACTGTTAGAGGTATCAACTTCCCTTAGGGCCAGAAAGCAGTTACAGATAATAGGAATCTAACTGGCAATATTAAGGTTTTACTTCTCTCCTCTTATATACTACCCTTTCAAGAAAATCCATCCATTCTCATTAGTTTTGCCATTCTTCAAAACTGTTACTAGGCTGATTTGAACAGTAACAGTTAATGCTGATAGAAACAAGCAAAGAAAAATGCTGACAAAACCTGGACTTATTTAAGAACTTATTTGCTACACATCTATTTCCAGAAAATTAATAAAAAGTTGCTGACTCCAAGCTATAAAAACCCCAAGTATACCTGGACAAAATAAAAGTGGGTAGAAAAGGAATTCCCACCCACAGCCCAGAATGCAAACAGCAAAGTGGCTTGCAATTAACAACTTCTGCCTCTCCCCTACAGTGCTGGCACAAAACCCAACACTCCGTTGGGATACATGAAAACTCTTTGTGATTACAAAACTTAAGAACCATCTTTCAGGTTTCTGCACCTATACAGAAGAGAAATTCCACTTTCTAAAAAATATATTCTTACATATAAGAAGTCTATGGCCGCCTATAAAATTCTGTCCTGATGTACCACTACAGACTAGTAAGGTACCCCTTAAACTATCCCAGAAGAATTGGCTGCCCACAACAGCACCTCTCTCATTCCAAATTTAAAGTTCCAGACAACTGCCGTCCTGCCCGAAGCTTTCTGACTTATGGCTGTAGGGCGTCACCTTTCAGAAAACCAATAAACATGTAAAGCAGTCTTCTCTTAACTAATGACACAGCAGACATCATCCTAGAAAGTCATTAATTTAAATTTGTACATTTCAGGTGCTTCCTCCACATTGAGACAAAAATAACAAGTCCTTCCCTCATATAGCTAAAACAAGTTAACTTTGTTTCAAAATCCCTTTAAAATTCAGATAAAAATACACATGCCTGTGCCAGGTAACTCACCAGCAGTGCCGAGATGGGATCTCCATTTCCTCAGACTATTTTCAGGCTTCTCCACTGCCAAAGCTAGACAAGCACTTTCTCCCTAGTCTACATTTTTTCTGTTCAATAGGTGGAATAAAGTAAAAGGCTTATTTCTGTGCAAAGGCTTCTTCCTCTGCATAGCAATAAGCCTCATATTGTAATTGATTTTTTTTTAAAGTGTCATTTAAATTATTTTGGTATGATTTATCTTTCCTTACTTTTTCCTAAAACATCTCAGAATATTAACAAGGAAATAAATGTAATACTCTAACATCTTCAAACATTACCTAATTTAAAAATCTAATTTACTTTCCATCATTTAGGCTTCCTTACTATTTCGGATGTCACTCAGTGTGGATAGTAAAATTAGACTATCAATTACATTTTTGCTTTGAATGTGTTGCAAGCTTTGCTTCTCAACCACTAGAACTTTCTTGTTTCAGGTTTCGAATATTGTTCTGGAATTTTTGAATTAAAAAACGGGGAACTACTGCTTTGTTTTTTATTAAAAGAATTCTCAACTGCTCTCCCTGGTCCGTCTTACAAGAAAAGGCTGAGTGCTGGCACAAAACCAAACCTCCAATATACCTGTTAAGTAATATTCAGTGGTCCTCTATTAATACAAGGAGATAATAAAAGTCTTAAATAGCACTGAGGGTGCCACTGGATGCAACAACCTTCCAATGACGCCAGTGGGAGGCCTACTTAAGAACCAATAAACAAATTGAGCAAGTGATGCAATATGAGCTGTCCTGTTCTTGCTTTGGTGAAATTTAAAAGATGATTTATCACTGTAGGCAGCCTTACTGCCAGCCAGCCTCCACAATCAGTGAGTCTTACTCAAGGCGTGCCATTGCACTGAAAAAGAACTCAGAGAAAGTATTTAGGGAAATCTATGTTTTTTAACACAAGTGTTCATTGATGGAATTTGCTTTAGGAATTTTCTTTTATATATGGCATAACAGGTGAACAGAAGTTCAAACTCTATCCATGCCAACCTCTGAACACCTGGGAATACTTCATATACCATCAACCTGCTGCAGGGAAAAAAAAAACGCTACAGGCACAAAACCAGCACTAACTTCCAGAGTAACTATTAGGCAATTAAAACTACACAGTCATGGGTAATAGCTTTAATTAAAAACACCTTAATTGTACTCATCACAGTAAACGGGACTGAGCCTAGAACTCGCATATGTGTCACAGAGTAACACAGGCAGAGTAACAAGGAAGGTGAACGGGGCCGGGCACCGCCGACCGCCCTCCGCGGGCACCGCCCCGACGGATCCCCCCAGTTCCCCTGCCCGGCACCTGCACCCCACAAGCCCCCCATGGATAGATGACCCTTCTAAAATCTCTAATTGAGAAAACACGGTGACAAAATTACTTTTTTGTTGTCTTAAAAATAAGCCTTTCTTTAAAAGCGGAATGAACGCACGCGGCATCACGCAAACCAGTCCGAGCGCGGCCCAGCTCCCGGGGACGGACTCACCGCCTGAAGCGGAGGAAAAACGGGGTTTAACTTCCGCGCCCCGGGAGCGCTCGCCGACGGGAAAAGGCCCCTGCACCCCGTCCCCACCGCTCCCCGCCCCGGGGCTCCGCTCACCGCGCTCCGGCCGCGCATCTTCCGCCGCCGCGGGCAGCCACGAGGGGAGCGTGCGGCCGCACGTGGCGAGGGCACCGACGGGGTCTCCCGCGCAGGCGGGCGGGGCGCTACGCAGCGGCGTGAGGCGGCGCCGCCGCCATGTCCCGCTGGCTGCGCTCGGGTGGCCGCCGTGGGCGGCGCGGGGAGCGCTCTTATGGCGCACGGAACCGGCGGCAGCTGTGCGGGCTGCGGGGGCAAGCCCTGGCCGCGGAGAGGACACACGTGTGGGGCGCGGAGGCCCACGCTGGGGTGCCGGGAGGGAAGAGGCGGAGCCGGGGTAACGCACCCAGGAGGGTCCGCAGAGCGCCGCTCCCTCCCAGGTGGCTCCAGGTGTGGGAATGGAAATTAATGAAGTGCGGCGGGCGGGGTGAGGTTTGTGCTGATCTCCACCATGCAGGTGCTTCCCCGCGTCTCTGACTGGGCCCGTGACCCTCGACCGTAAAAATGTATGAGGAAGAATTTTGAGTAGGTTAAAAAGCCTCTTTTTCAATTGCCACTCAAGGAAAGGATAAGATGATGTGACACAAATGTATGATCGTGTGCCACAAATAGAACGTTGTGGGAAGCTTTTCCTTAGACATAAGCTTTGTCCTATATTTTTTCAAACAGTTTATTTTCTTGCTGTGTAGGTCATTCTTAACATTAGGCTAAATTTAGATGAAGATGCACCAGCAGCAAAGACAGACTGTCAGAGGAAGCTGAGTTAGACCCACAGCTTCAGCACTGGCCTGGTCAGGAACCTGGGTGTGAAATTTACATTTTTACTGAGCTATTTTTGTTTCAGGTAGCTTGGTTAAAAGTAACAGAATCTTAGATATTTAAATAAAATACCTAGAGTCTAAAAGAATTAGAAGCTTCTAGCTTGTCTGGTTTCTTCAGTGCTGCAAGCCATGTATACAACTAGTATTAATTTCAAGGGTATTTCTACCACAGAGTGAGGAAAGACTGAACATCTTGTGCCTTCTGAAGATCTGTACCTGAAACTACAAAACAGGGTCCAATCTCCACTTCAGGTTAGGATGGTAGAATTTGTACTTGTTTATGCACTTTGATTTTCAATTCTTTGTGTATAAATTTAGCTGTGGGTGGAGTACCCTGAGCCAGATTCCTCCCTATATGCTATACATACAGGATTACAGAAAGAAGAATGATTCTGTGTTAGACTGACAAGGAATTGCATTTCCCAGCGAATGCTGGATCAGAGCCATCTGTTTCATAAATTAGCATAGCAGCAATTTGTTTGTTTGGCTTCATCTGTCTATTAGTTTGGTCCAAATCCTCTTGTTTTAGAGACATGCTATCACATAGGGAAAGGATCTGTGATACACTCTTTTCAGGCAACCCCTAAAATACATGAATTATTCTAAACAGAGGAGATATGAAATGTCATTGTCAGAAATCCAGACAAAGCTAAAGATTGTTTTCCTGTAAACAACTTCAGCTTTCTCACAGCGCTCTTACATTAAATCATCTGCCCCTAACCAGTGTCCTGGTCTCAGAATGCTTCTCTCCTACCCAAAGTAGTGTTGCTGTATTTCTAGGTGTGCTGGATATTTTCCTTGTGTTTACTTTGACAGAATGATGGAAAATCCTTCCTGACTTACAGCCTCTACAACTTCTGAAGAGGTATTTATATTCTTAAAAACTGAGAAGTCTAGCTGCAAACAACAGTCAGGAAAAGGGCATCAATCCATTAAATGATAAGGTATCACCACATTAGACAACAGCTTTTCTAAAAGCGTTTCACTTTGAGCTCTGTATACCCAAGAAAATGACATCTCTTACACAGCTTTTTTATTTGTGGCATTCCCAGGCTGCACTATTCAGGATTTCAGTTATTTGCCTAGATTTTTTAGGTCTCAGAAAAAAAAATATACTACTTCATACTTGAAATACGTGCATCTACCATTTTATAGTTCTGCTGGATCTGGTTACAGTGCAAATATTTCTCCACAGGTGTAGAGAAAGTTGACACTATTGTACAACTAGTGATCATTATGTGGCATTGGCTTGATGATGAAAGTTTCAATTCAGAGGATATTCCAACTCTTAAAAATGTAACCGAAAATAGGTTAAAGTCATTGAAAAGTCTTTTGTACCCTTGAGAAGTGTGAAGACCACTGTAGTTACTATGAAAAGAGAATTCTAGGTAGATCTGCTTAAATAGGAAGTAATTCTGAATGTTTGTTATAACTGAATACTGCTAATGCGTGATTTAGAGACTGCACAAAGTAAAAGATTTAGCTCATTTTCGTGTTACTTCATTTCTTAGTTATATGGCAAAATCACCAACAAAAACACCTTCTAAAATAGGAACTTACATTTCTCCTTCAGAAAAATGAGTCGTGTGTTGTAGGCAGTGAAAGTGAGGCGAAGGCTCAGCTCAGAGGACGTGAGTGCTCATTCTACACCTCGCTAGAGATCACCTGTGTTGCTCTGTGTGTCTCTGTCTTTGCCTGAGCACCTTGCTCACCGTTCTCCTCCCACCGCCCGCCCCGTTCCTTTGTCTCCTCGGAGCCACCAGCAGTGGGATCTGCTGGAGTTTGGACACCTGGGCCGAATGGAGGGGCGGGAGCTGCCGAGGAGAAGCGCTTACCCCGGTCACTGCTAAAGTCACGGCACCCGAGGCAGAGCCGTGCTCGCACCACCCGATGATGAAATGGCAGCAGCAGCCGAAGTCAGACGGTGACAACATCTGGTGGCTTCTCTGTGCTGTCGGAGCAGGGCGAGGAAATTGCCCGTTCAGAGGATGCTTTGTGAATCGATACATGGGTAATGCACACCGCGGTGTTTAGAACAAATAGCAAATGTCAGAAGTAAATAGTTCTGTATTTTAAGCGATGGAAAGAGAGTGTAAGTGCTTTTCCAGGGTAAGTGTAGAAAGCCATTACAAAGCTTATCTTTGCAACTGACCTATAAAAGCTATAAACACATCAAAGGCTTTGAGGACATCAGATACAAACTTTAATTCTTCCCGCAGTCAAAACTCCCATGAAGTCAATGTCCCAGGATCACGACTCCGAGTATGTTCACTAATGCTAATGGAACTCAGACTTCCATGGGCGGCTTCATTCTCAACTGTAATTTAATTCAGGTTGCAATTTATTAAATTGGGATTTCTTGTAATGATTTTTCCTCTAAATTGCTGGATGTAAGGCAACACAATTTTTTTAGAATAGAATTTCTTGGAGGTTTTATTATTACAGAATAAAAAACTTAAAAATGTAGCTGAAATACTTTTTCTTCAAGACAACAGCTTTTTGATTACATTTAGCAGGTTAAGAGGTTATATTTGTGTCACAAGTAAAGGCAGGCAAAATTTCTTCCAGGTAAAGATTCATTGCTATCTCAGATTTTAGCCACAAACAGTTTTTCTTATATTTTTGTCCATCTCTAACCATAATGCATTTACTCAATCATAGCACCATCAATTTTAGTAACTGTGGCTTTTTGATTTTTTAAAATGCTATGCAAAGATGTCCTTTACTGTAAATACTTAACGAGTCAACCTGATATCATAAGCTACCCTCTACAGAGGGGATGAAAATGCCAGTGGATCCCTCTGAATGTTTTAGCCTTAAGGCTCCTGCAGGTTTTATTCGGATTCACAATAGTAGGAGTGGGAAGGAAGAGATAAATAAAACATTTGTTTCAGAAAGTAGGTGACTTTGACAGAACACTGATGTAAACCATGAAGCCTCGCAGATCAGAGGAATATTGTTAAGGAGGGAGGCTGGTGAAGAACACTCAACACCAGCCCCCGAGTGGTGCTGATCAGAACAGTTCTGCTTTGCTTTTAAGTATTATTGCACCTTCTCTGCTATTCTGTAAAGAATTCAGTCGGTGACTCCCACTGATGTATCACAGTCACTCAAACATGTTTTTACACCACTCATTGGATATTTTGGTAAAGATCTAATCTCATTTGGATTTATTATGATTTATCTCGGATTAAGCATTTATCTGCTAAGGATTATGACCCATACTATGAGGTACTGATGAACCATCAGAGTTCAGGAATGTCTAAGCACATTAGAATGAATCAGCAATATTATTTTTTTGACACAGTCTTCACACATTATCTTTTTTCAATCAACTTTGCTACATTCATACAGATAAGTATCTAATTTTCCTTTAATATGGGCAGTAACCTGGAAAGCTCTTAACATGCAGTAAGAGCAAAGCTGCATTTAATTAGGAGCAGCTTAAAAGATCAGGCCTCAGAGCCACATGACTTTGTATCCACTCTGCCTTCAACTGTCAGTATAACTGTTGATTTTTTTATACTAATTTAAATATTTTTTCTTAGTTTTTGAAATGTATTTTGGTGAGTCTTCCACTGCTATCACAACTTTCTACTTTTTTCTAATTTGCATAGCCAGGAGTGAAAAAAAGAACAAGGATAAAGAAGAAGACTATGTTGATTATATATTTCTGGACTTTCAAGATATTTTTTTTCTGTTTGAAAATGTTTAAACTGCTTCCTCTATTAATATACACAGTACTGCACCTCAGGAAAAATGTTGGATTTCTCATGGGTTTAAAAGAAGTTGGTCTTTGGCTTCAGTTTGTGGCAAAGCCACCAATATATGCTACAGTTTTCCCAAAAAGGCTTCTGGCTATTTTCATGCGTAATAATTTTGTGTGTATATATCTATATATCTATATCTATCTATCTATCTATCTATCTCATATCTTAGAAATTTCATTTTATGTTGTTTTAATTGCACAAATTTGGAGAATTCCATTTGTCACTTTAAATGTGTATGTTTGGAAGTTTTCCTTACAAATGAGATTTTTTTTCTTTATGATAATATACACAAAGAAGGTTTAAATACTTTCTGGCAGTGTTTTATAATGCTGGAAATAAGACCTTGGATATGAAGCTGCACAACTTAATGTGTTTAACCACTCTTACTAAAGGAATTAGGGAGAAAATATATGGTTCATTTCCAGTATACATTTCTACTGTTTGCTAAATAGTGTCACATTTAGAATGTGCAATCCTGTGACAAATGACTACACTGCAGTGTTACTGTTCATTTTGAGAATTGCCTGCAATGTCTGATTTGCTAAGCAGGGAGTTTGCAGCATGAATGTAGCTGTGAAGAGATGAAACCTCTGAAAGGTTGTAAGGGACACCAGTTTCAGTGTGTCTGACTTCACTACATGGAGTAATGTAATTAAATTTTGGGTTTCACAAGAACAATGCAAAACACACATTTCTTTACAGTGTTGGGATACAAATGCCCTTTTACCAATTTGCTTCACAGTTTCCTATCCAATTAACGTTCAGAGCTATGGACACAGTTATGTGTGTGAAACATAGCTCTCATTTCAGTTAAACAAGGAAAAGATTCAGCTGATGAAAAATTAGATGAAACAAAAGAAAAATGGATGAGCACAGAAAAAGAATTGATCTTCCATAACTAAAACCATTGATGAATAAGCTGTAAAGAGACATAATCAAAGATAAAATTATTTTTCAGTACCTTTTGCGAAAAACATTGAATAGAAAATCATCTGGATTCAGAAGAGAAAGGTTCTTTACCTCCTTTCACATGAGTATGTGTGCAAGGAGAGAAAAATAGTGAGTGAAGGGTATTTTCTGCTAATGGGATACATTAACGTTGCCATGGAATTTGGGATCAGCATGCACAGGATATCGATCTTAAACCTGCTTCTGAGCTACAAGGATGAGGAGGACATGTTAATTTACTTACTTTTGACATCAGCCCAGAACTACACATGTATAGGGAAAACCTAAGGATAGGATGGATGGCAAAGGCAAACTTTGAAAAGCCTCTTCCTCAGAATCATAGAATCATTCAGTTGGAATGGACTTCAGGAGGTTTTCTGGTGCAAACTCCTGCTCAGATCAGGGTCAACACTGAAATCACATCAGTTTGTTGAGGATGTGATACAACAAAGTTTTGAAAACCTGCAAGGATTGAGGTTCCCCAGCCTCTCTGGGCAACCTTTTTCAGTGCTTAAATATCTTAAAAAAAATAGGATAAATAGTCTGTGCTCTGTGTTCTCCTCCAGGACACTGACAGATAATCTGTGGCTTAGATCTATGGGGAGGTGCCCAAGGAATGCTGCTGGTGAGCAGCTGCCAGGTGGAGTAGGACTCATTAACCCCCTTGGGCCTGGCAGGAGATCTTCACCCCTGTTGCAGTGTGCCCATCCACACTGGAACATCCAGCTTGGATACAAGCGTGCAGTGGAGACCACGCTGAAAGCCTTGCTGAAGGCAAGGTAAGCAACATCTACAGCTCTGCTTTTGTCTGCACATCTTCCAGGGCATCACAGAAGGTCGTTAGGCTTGGTCAGGTGAGGCAAACCTTGGAAAATCCATGCTGGACACTACTTCTAGTCATCTTTCTGTCTTCAGGAATGGCTCCTGCAGACTTGTACCATTATTGTCCCAGAGGACAAGCAGTAGTTCCCTGGATCATCATTCATGTGTTTCTTTAGCATGATGGGCTTTTGGATAGATTTAAGTGTGAAACCAGTCTTTAACTTCACAGTTAAAAGATTTGACATAGTCCACAGTGATATCCTCCTTACAAACTGGGACTAAAAGTCTGTAAACAATTATTGATCTCCACATGCTACTGGGGAAGTTTTCCAAGATCAGTGACAGCTGGGAAATCACTGGCATTTTAAAATTACATATCAGTGATTCACTTTTTTGGCATTTACGGTATTGCATTATGGCAATGAACATGCTAGATGTGTATTTAAAAAACCAAAATGCTTTTAGCGTTTTAGTATTTTTTATTTGAGCCTTATCACAGATGAAAATATCTTGATACAATTCAGAATAATGAGTTTATTAAAGATATATACCCATTAAAAAGAAGGTAGAATGAAGAAAATGCTTGTTTGTTTGAAAATAATTCTGCTTTCTGAACAACAGCATATCCTGAGTTTCTTTGATTCATACCTGATTAATGACTAAACTAGATTTTAACTCCTTTTAACACTGAAGAATGCAGAGAGCTATAGAAAAGTATTTTGCCCTCTTAAATCATTGTTGATACCGCCCTCAGTTATATTTTATTCTGGAATTATTTGCAAGAGAGAGGTTTGGTTTCAAGTCATTGTCCAGTAAAAGATTGCTAAAGCCTCTGGTCAGTCACTGAGCTCTCATAATTTGGGAGGGGGAGCTGGGTGCTGGCCCACAAAAAGGAACAGGTACATGAAAGGAAAATGTTTACAATGTATCAGGTAACACAATGCTATAATCACCTCTTTGCTGGGGAATAAAAACGGTGTGGTGATTCCAAGCTTGTTTTGTGCTGCTGGGCAGGAAGGACTTCATTTTGACACAGTGATTCCTCTGATGAGGCTGATGAGGGATCTGCTCTGACGCATTCTGAAGGATGTTGCATATGCCTTGGCTGGGAAAATGATGTTTTCTTTGTACTGGTTGAGGATAGCAAAGAAGGGGAAATGGTGGGAGTGGTGACTCTGGTGATCTTTAGAAAAAAAAAAAGTAATGCAAATAGGAATTGAAGATTAGCTCTGCATACTTCCAGGTTTGAAAATAGTCACAGAGTTTGTAGCACACCGTCTCAGGTTTCTGCACTGCAAAAATAAAATTTTAAAATAGATTTAAAAATTGGCTAATGAGATTAGCTGGCTAATGTTTTAATGTAAAAGGTATGACACAGAAAATGACAATCTGAACTGGGAGAGAAAAAACAAACGTAAGGAACAATAAGCTGATTTGAGCTAAGAACTTTGAACACAGAGTAAATTGCTCAAGATCTAGCTGATTTTATTTTAATTCCATGACAGCATCATTTCATCCACCGTCTGTCTTGACATGAGTTCTGTAAAGGTTTGTATTTTGCCTTCTCAGCATCTTTTAGGGAATGATTTGTGATTAGGAGTACAGAGACTATTTCAAATGCCTCTTAAAATGTGGTATTGCAAACAACGGATATAAAATGAGATTCACACACATAGCTTTGCTGGTGGCCAAGAACTGCGTTGCAATATGCCGGAAATCCAAACATCCTCCTACTCCCAGAGCCTTGCTGACAGATCTACAACAACTTCTTTCTCTTGAAAAAGCTACTTACAGAATCAGAATAAGAAAGAGAGAAGCCTGCTTATTCTGAGAGACTAATGTAATACATAAAATGGGAGGTTAAAGATTCCTCATCAATATGAAAATTACGTTTCTTCTTGAAAATTTTACAGTTTCAAGTAAAATCCTCACAAAAACCAGAGAGGGGAATATCATATCATCTCTGAAAAAGCAACAACAGCAAACCATTAGGATTAGCATCATTGTTGTCTTGTATAGCCTTCTAGACCTACAAATCATTGGGCTTCTGCCTCAGTCCAGGGGTGAGTATCAATGGAACGTGGTACAGAAGCAGAACCTCAGCTCAGCAGATTCTCCTTTCTTGAAAAGCCATTTAAAAAGGCAAACACAGGGGAATAAAAAAACCAAGTAACTTTTCCAGGGATGTGTATTTTAAATAGAGCATATTTTGCAAGAAAGGCTGTTGTTAGATGCTACATATTTTAATTAGCTGTTTAGAAAATTAGGTTTACAATGTCCTTTAATTAGTAGACATTGACTTATTCCACGTGTATTATGGCGCAGTGAATCTTATTAA
>VZUA01001302.1:26691-38072 GCA_013401035.1 Horornis vulcanius | reverse complement strand
TTCCAGTACCTGAAGGGAGCCTACAAGCAAGAAGGCTGGAGAAATGATTTATATTATATATTATATTTGTCAGTGTAGTGAAACAGCAAGGAGGAATGGGTTCAAGAAAGAGGGTAGGTCTAGATTAGATATTAGGAGGAAATTCTTTATGATGAAGGTGGTGAGACACTGGAACAAATTGTCCAGAAGAGTTGTGGGTGCTTCATCCCAGAGAGTGTTCAAGGCCAGATAAGACGGAGCTCTGAGCATCCTGGTGGAAGGTGTCCCTGCCCGTAGCAGAGGGGTTAGAACTAGATGATCTTTAAAACTCCTTCCATCCCAAGCCAGTCTATGATTCCATGTGCATGGAGAAATCTTGCCTGACACGCTCCCTCAGTTGTCTATCCTGCCCACTGTTAGTGGGTCCTCAGCTATGACGTAGCTGGTTGTGGAGACTGGGCTTCATGACAAAAGTACACCTGTGGAAGGTAATTCAGAAGAGACCCATGGCAGTGGTCGATGATCTGAAAGTCCTGTGAAGAAAATCTGAATGACAGGCCTGATTTAATGGAAAGAAAAGAGGAATGGGAATTAGAGAGTGTGGTAACAGCCTTCAGATATCTGTAAGATTGTTGTATAATGGAAGGAAACCATCTGCTTTTCAGGTCCATGTTGGGGAAACAGGTTTGGTTGAAAGAGCAGCAAGAAAAGTCAGTGAAAGCCGGTTAGATCAGTGGTGGGGAGAGTGAAATACTGCAGGAAGTTGTGTGCAGAAGCTGAATCCCCAGCTTCTAATGAAGGTTGGACCCTTAGAACCACACAGCTAGGGGTGACCTTGCTTTGGAGAAACTTAATGATTAGCTTAATGAATCTATGTGAGAAAAACAGCTGATGTGACACTGAGTGTACGGTTCTATAGGTGTAGGTAGTGAACAGAATCTGAACAAGAGTGGAGGACCAGAACCCAGGGAGCCCATTCACATGCTCATGTACAAGAAGAACTCCTTAAAAATATATGAGGATATTCCCCTAGCTTTTCAAAGCCATTTTCTATGTCATCCTTGCACTCTGAGCAAGTTTAGGGAACATTGCTGTGGTTTCTTTGAGAAAGGCGTGTTACAAACCACCATGTATGGGTACTGAGCTGAACTTCCTTAAGGTATGGATTCTATAGACTCAGTGTTTCAGCATACTCACATCTACTGAATCAGGGCCAGGCATAAACCAAATGAAGATCCAGTGTGGATAAATTTTTTACCTTGTTTATGTAAGTCTTGGCATGGTTTTCAGTAAAGTCCATCTCTTTGTGAGAGAAGAATTTGTCAATTGGAAAGCAGGCATGGAAAGTTTTAGAATCAGTCATATGAGCTTCAGAGCTGAATGAAGTTCGTGAGTAAATGATGCTATGCTGTGTTTTATTAGTTGGGAACAGCCAGTGGGAACAGCCCCACAGTTACAGAAGTTGGTGGAGACAGTCTTCCTAACCGTGTCACAATTTCCTCACCTGTCTCAAGTGTTTTACAGTGATGTGAGGAAATGTGAGAAAGGAAAAAACCCAGCCAGACTCATCCATTTCCAAGGGGAGCAGTGGGAAAATAAATAACAGTATTAAAAAAGTCTGTTGGCCTTTTCTCTGAGAATTTTGTGTCCCCCCTGTGATATGGATTCAAAATTTGGCAGGATGGTGGTCTTGCATCAGGGACATACCTTGGTATCTGTATGGAAATCTGCAAGTGCTTGCAAAACTTTCATCCATTTATAAATGATGGGGTTTGTAACTTACATAAAGGCTTTGCTCCTTCCTGCATGGCAGGAGCAACTGAGGGGAGCTACTGAGTGGACAGGGGCTTTCCCCCAGCCTGACTGCTGCCTCCCCTGTCACATCCATGTCTGAACACAGACATTGGGACTGGACTTCTCTTGCAGTCTCAATGCCCTTGCAAAGGGGGAACAGCAACAAGCTTTGGATTTGCTGAGAGGTTTGGTTGGCGAAACTTGGGCTGGGTGCCCTGGATAGCCAGTGGGAAGGATTGAAGAGGAAAGGGACCATTTAGGAAGAATCACTGCATGACTAAAAGGATGGTGAGGCTGTGGGGGGAGGCTGAGGTTGGAAAACACATCATAGAAAGAGGCTTGGGAGCTAGAAGAGAAAACAAATGTGAGTTGTGGTTGTTACTGCTTGAGGAGAATGTGCTGACTCCCATTCTATTGCTCTTATGCAAAAAAATAAATTTAATATAAATAAATGCATTCCCTGAATATGTGCATAGAAAATAAACTAGAGATGGAATTAGCCTCATACAACTATATACCTTCACCTGAACTAGACACCTCTGGTCCTTAATAGGCAATGGAGGGCAATTGGCACTTGTTGAGACTGACTCACCTGATTTACTTTAGACACTTTGTTGAAGGTGAGGTTAATCTCACCTTTAAAGGGCTTGTTTCTCTGCACTGTATGCCAAGAGCACCCCTCAGGTGACAATTTCCTCTGGAAATGTCTCCTCTGTAGAGATTCACAGCTGGGTGAAATGAATTCCATCCCTCAGACAGGACTGGTGCCAAAGACTGGGCAAAATGTTGCCCTGAGCCTGGGCACTGTACTGGGTGGGATAAAACACAGCAGACCCAGCAGCTTTGCTTTGCAGAAGCCTTTCCCCGTGCCGGGCTGGAGGATGCCATTCAGGGAGGAGCACACTGCACTTCAGGCGTTTCCCTGAGAGCTCCTGAGCTCCAGCAATGCAAGACCCTCTCTGCAAGAGTTCAGAGCAGGATTCAGATGCAATCACATTGATTTCATAGCTAATTCCGTAGAATGACTCTACCAAGTCAAGAGCATTCGGAAGAACAAAATTTAGCTATCTTTGCTCAATTGGCTTACAAATAATTTTCCTAACTACAAGCTCCAATTATCATGGCTGGAAATGGTGCTTGCTTTTCCTTTCTGTGTCTGTATGCATCACGGGAGAAAGGGAAATGGAGGCCAGTGTGCAGTCTTGCACTCCTTGTTATTCTTACATTTGCTTGATATTTTCCATTAATTCCTGTGTTTAATGTTTCAGAGCCTTTGTTTTCCTTTCCTCTCTTTTTGGGAGGCTAATGGTGCAAACTATGTTATTATTAGGTTTGGCATAAGTTGATTAATTTTTTTCTTCTCTGCCTCTGTGTGATTGGGATTTGGTTTTTCCTGCCTCTGCATTGTAATGCTATATTTGTTTTTACAGTCAGTACCTTGCTGTGCAGTTGCTTGAAGGAGAAGGAGAGCAGGCACGTTCCTTGGCCCATGTTTTGTGGGACTCTTTTGGTTCCTTTCTGTTTTAGTAAGCTGGCCTGCCTCTGTCTTCTGACCTTTTTCTCTTCCTCCTCCTCCATTGCTGTTGGACAGACATGAGCTGGTCCCTTCTCTAGGACTGTGTTGGTGCTAGGATTTCAGGTTGGATTGAGTTGACTGAGAACAATGGTTGCTGAGGGAAATATTTGTATGGGAAATGCCAACAACTGATACCGCCACCCCTCAAAGCATTTTTTAAGTACTGAAAATGGGTTTGGTGCTGGAGAGATAAAAAGCTGGGACATTTTTTCATTATTCACTTCAGCTGAGATAATTATGACCAACTGCAGCCAGTTAGAAGCTGCACTCTAAGGATTAAACAAATGAATTTGCCCAGTTCAGCTCCTGGTGTAATTTTGGTTTTGTGGGGCTTGAAGGAAGGACTCTGCCTGCATCACCCACAGCCTCTGGGAAGCATGACCACCCCAGCTCCACCCAAAACTCAACTTTTTCAACTCCACATTCATTTCACACTAGAGAACAACATGTTCCCTCCATCAGCCCGGCCGCTGGTTCTTTGTTCAGACTTCCACTGATGGTGGTATGAGTCTCTTTGGATAGAGAGTGGGTGATAGAACCTTCTACTTGGTGGATTGGTGCCAACCTCCTCCATAAATCACATCTCTCCTCCTCCCTGCTCTCCACCCCTGGAAAAGCAGCCTCCCTTCAGACTGCCTGAGTGCTGCTGGATGCCCTGAGCATCCAAACAAGTTACATCAGTGCTGGTACAACCCCTCTTGTCATTAGGACCAGGGGGACTGCCAAGGTTGTCTCCCTCTAGGCGCTCTGAGGGCTGTGCTGTATAGGAGGCAAGATGGAGGAGGAGGAAATTGTCACCAGAGCAAAACTTCCTGGATTTGCAAATCCATCTACCTATTTGGATGACCCTAATCACCTTAACATCTGTATAATTAAATCCTATTTGTAACTTATCTTTTTCTCAACCCACCTTAAACTCCCTGCTGTGCTTGATTTCTCTTCTTTGCCTATCAATTATCATTTGGCTGTATAAAGTATCTGGCAATCCAGTTTTTAGAAGGTGAAGTGTTTATTGTCCCCTGAAGGGAGGGAGCTCCAGGAGGCAGGATGGCAGCCAGCTCTTTCCTGGCAGTCATGGGAATGCCGATGTGGAGCTGCCAGTCGGTGGGTGGGCGTAGTGCAGCTGCCTCCTTAGGCTGGGTCCAGCCTGTTTGCAAATCTGGGTGAGGGGAGGAAGCTGAGGGTGACCAATTCTCCTTCTGTGCCACATTCAAGTCCCATCTCTCCCTCCAACTCCTTTCTGATAACAAGCTGGCATCTGTGCTTTGGTGTATCAGAGAGTTATAAAGCCAAAGCGAACAACAATTTTCAGAAAAAGTTCTTTCCATGGTGCACGTGAGCAGCACAGATTTTTCTCCCATTTGTCCCAAGCTGTATGTGTCAGATGTGATTTCCATATGGCATCTATATCTCTCGTACGCCCACACTGGATGTATGCATTGGTATACCAGTGTCTGTGCTGAGCCACAGATAAATGTGTCGCATTCCTTACTCAACTGGAAACTGTGTGTGTATGGTGTTTGTGTGGGGATGAAGCCTGAGGAATATAAAAACAGGCATATGGCATTTTTAACTTATTGCACAGATTAAAAAGAGAAATAAGTATAAGGCAACATTCTAAAATGGCATCAACCATTGAAGTAAACTTACTACTGAGAGAAACTAAAGCGGAGGCTGCTACATCAGCCTACAGCTCCAAGCTCAGCACCTTGCTCCTTGTAGTTTTTGGTGCTCCATGCATGACGAGATTTCAGACTGTGTCCCCTCAAATGAAGGCTTTGGGGCATGCAGCTCTTTTTGCCACACTGGCATGTCTTGGACACCCCAAAATGCTCCTTCCCAAGCACATGGATATCTCTGGTTTGGTTTACTGAACTGAGGTTGTAGTAGGTTGAGTACAAGGCTGGCAATTTTTCCCAAGGCAAGGAGTGTGCTGTGTACGTGCTGTGGACCTGATTCAGTTGCCTAAACTCAAACACGTAGTGCCATTTGAGGCATCCTTGGGTGCTTGGCGTGGCCTCTGGCTGTCACTTCAGTAGGGTATGGTTGTCACTGTGCCAATGCCTCAGATGCTGTTGGCAGCTGGCAATGGCTTGTTCACCCGAACTTAGGCAAATGAATCAAGCTCTCAGCCTTGGAACAGCATGCTGTGCTAGTGGAGAGGCTGATGCTCATCAGATAAGTGGTCCAGTGAAGTGAGGGTCCATAAGTGTATTATACGGAACACCTTCAGTGCAAAGAAGGTTTTGTTCAGAAAGTGTGTCCCTGCACACGCAGAGTGATGGAATTAAATTATCTTTAAGGTCCTTTCTAACCTCAAACCATTCTATGATTCTATGAAAGAAGAAGACAGAGGAGGCCACGGAAGAGGCAGGATTGATCCCTTACATGACAGTGTGAGGTTTTCTATATTACATGTGAAATTCTGGAGCTGGTAGTCACAGTATAGCAGAGCTACTATCTCTGCCTGGAGACACCTGCTTTCTTGGAAATACTTTAATCACCTGTCCTAGTAAGATGCCCTAGGTATGGTCCTGAATCAAGCAGATTGAAATGTGGGGAAATCTCTCCTCCAGCAAGGAAAGAATCAGAAAGGCTGCTTACAGATAATGAAGCGGAAGTATCCTGAGAGGGCAGGGGAATTCCAGGGCGAGAATGTCCGTACAGAGTTCATGGAGTCCTGATTTGTGCAGGCAGTGGCAGTGGCTACAGATGAGGCTGCACTGCTTGCACAGCACTGAGGCACCTGCAAAAGAGTGCTGACACCAGCAGGTTTGGGTGTCCTTGTTGAGTGGTCATGGAAGGAATGACACGGTCTGGGAGATGCTCCCCTGACCAGTGCAATAGCAACACTTACAAGAACAGCCCAGAATAAGGCACAGCTGCTGCTGTGCAGAGCCAGCCTGAGGAACAGCTGTATATTTTTGGGAAATAAATCTTGATCTTTGGGAGACTCCCATCTTTTTGAAAGGAGGATCTTCAGGCTGGGTCTTCCCCTTGAATGGGAGACAATGGCCTTTTCCGAGCTCTTTCTTCTCCTAGTTGCCCAAAGACCTTTCTCTTTTGCTGCTTAAGAAAGTACTTGGACCAGGCTAGGTTTTACTGGCTCAGGGCTAGCAGGAGGGAGAACTGCTTGAACAAAGGCCTTTTATCCTAGGAAATATTAAATTCATTTGGTCCCTTTGGGACAAGTGAAGCTGTTGGCGTTTGTTCAGTGGATTTGAAATAGCAAAGGGAAACCTTTCCTGCTTTTGCCCTGGAGTTGTTTTTCTAGGCAGAGAGTTTGAGGTTCAGATATGGGATGCCTATGTGAGGAAATAGGTAACTCCTGTAATAAAGTACTGGTCTATGTTATGATAAATGCAGAAAGATTAGGAAGCAAGAGCAAATGGACTCTGGCACCTGTCTTTATTTTTTTTTTTTTTACATGCCTTGGGGGGAAAAAGAAAGACAGTAAGAGACAAGTGGTCTGGCTGTCTTGGGGAAAATGGGGCAAAGTGCCAAAACTTGCATGCTTTCTACCACCTGAATAGGGAATAAAGCTCCCAGAAACTTGCTGCCCAGGTCACATTTGTCCTCACTTTTGTTGGAAGTTGGAGAGGAAAAAAAAGTGTGTGAGATGAAAGATGCACAGGTGACCCCGAGATGTGATGTCAGTGAGACCCGTGGGACAAGGTGCATTGTTCCTGTCTGGCTGTGAGGGTAGAGGTGGGCAGGGCTAGCTAAGCACACAGTAGCTGCCAATGCTGCCATTGTACAAGTTTCCCTCCCCAGATGGTCACTGTGCTATTCAGACTTCCAGCATCCCTACCTCAGCTGGCCCAGTGCTGTGGCCTGAGAGGAGAAAACTTTAATGGCAGTGTGGTCATGTAAGCAGGAGCAGATCGGTGCTTGTGGGTGTGACCACACATCACTGCAAAGCAGACTGAAGAGGGAAACACATCTGAAATAAAGGCAGTGCTGCAAAGGCTGCAGTGGGGCACGGGGCTTGGGGCCCTGCCCCTTGTTGGGTGCAGTGCAGTGCATGAGGCTGGAGACAGCGTGTTGTGTATTGCTTGGAGCAGCTCTGCTACAACAGGATGTCTCTCCCTGGTCAGGGACCGGGGAGGGCTCCCTGTGGATCGACAAGAATATGCAATTATTAACCAAAAGAGTTTTCCTTGGTTAATGCAATCAACAATAATGCATTGAAACTTCAAATACAAAGTGCTGAAATGTTAACTAATTGTTGTTACTCTGTAAAACAGCACGGCTTCAAATGCACTGATGAGTACATGGGCCCATATGGGCCTCTTTATTGGTTAAATGTCTAATTGGTTTTCTCTTTTTGTGATGTGTGAATTCTTCAATTGCAAGCAGCTGAAAGATTTTAAAATCACAGAGAAATCTAGAGGCTTGGATGCAAACTCACTCAACAGGGCCATAACAAGTTACTGCAAACCATTGAAGGTCCATGAGTGAGGTCCAGCCTTTGACAAATACAATATATTTTTATTATCTAACCTTAGCTCACAATGAGATAGAATTCAGTCAGATGACTTTGCATGTGGCATTGGCCAATGGTACCAGTTTAACTGATGACACACTGGAGGTGACTTGAACTTGGGCCTGAGCTCACAGCTTTCACTCTCTAATGTAATGTAGAAAATTCAGGGCTTCTTTTATTTTTGTGCAAACCTGCCCAAGGGGAACCTTGTTTTTGAGTTTTCAGTTACTAAGGATGGACCAAGAACCGTTCCTTCAAGGAAGCTGCAGAATGAGTTGTAATATTCAATGTGTCCTAAAATGTTTTCCTAAAGGGTCTGATCTTTGCAAAAATGCACTGGCAACAACTTGGTATTGAGCTCCAGTACATTCACTTCAAATACCCCAAGAGATCAACACTCGATACAGTCATTTCTCAAAGGGCAATGTTCCTGGGGGAATTTTTCTCACATGCTGCAATTCTGTATTTTGCTGGAGCAGGTCCAGGATAGACCCAGACAGATTTAATGCCCAGTGTAATCTGTTTTCATATTGAGCAAACCTTGCTGAGATGCAGAAAAAATAGTGATTTAACCTGATAAGCTTGCAAAAGATAGCTGGCTCACTATGTGCCATAAAAAAAGGATTCCCACACTTGAAAGTCTTGAACTTGTACAAGCCCAGTTCCCCACCCTTTTCCTGGAGTAGCTGGGGAATCACCAAATACTTCACCGGACCAGGGTAGAAGCCACTACCTTTATATCACAACACAGGTCCTTCCTTCTAGTGGATGTGTCCATGCAGATGAAGATGGCCAGGGCTGGAGCTGTGTTTACAGGGCCAGATGGGACAAGACATTCCAGCAAAGCTCCATTCCTACTTTGGGTGAGAGCTAGACAGTGGTCATGTTATTTAATTTTAGATTTTGTCAAGACTTAGAGAAGGATCAAACATGTAGAAGGATTTAGTTCAGGATAGGTCTAGATACTAGATGGCTGCTTTGAAACTGGACCCAGGAAGTGCTGGTCTTGCTCTCCACCAGGAAAGGAGCAACACATGAAAGGTTGGTTTGGATCTTACCTAAAGCACAGTTTGAAGCTTAATAAGAGGCACTTTCTCTGTCTGCCAGTGCCTCTCCCATTTCCTTTACCTGTCTGGAGCAGACCAGATACTCCAATGACGGGACAAATGGACGATGTTCATGGTTGTGATCAAGGCTGGATTTTGCTTTGCAAATCATAGAACTATTAACGTTCTATGAACGTTAGGAAAAGACCTCTAAGATCAGGTCCAACCTTTAACACAGCATTGCTGTGTTCACCAGTAAACCATAGCACTAAATGCCACATCCACACGACTTTTGAACACTTCCAGGATGGTGATTCTGCCACTTCCTTGGCCTGTTCCAATGCCTGGCCACCCTTTGAGAGAAAACATTTTTTCCTTTTATCTAACCTAAACCTCCCCAAATGACCAAAATGGTCACTGATGGTACTTCAGGACATGGAGCATGATGGACATGACCAGGCCATTTTGACACCATGCTTCTGTGTAGGAAAATCCCTCCAACAATTAAGAGTAGTCAACAAATTATTTAATTTTGGGATGCCTGTGGGCCATAATCCAGCCCTAGCTGATATTTCTGGGGGTTTTGTTCCCTGTTTCTGTACCATGGGTTTCTCAAGAGAGAACAGATCATCAATGTCCCGCTCTTCCTTCATACTCTTCATATGATAGCTTGTGTGTTTCAAGCTTTTTTGTGGGTGGGAAAGGCAATGTTTGGGAAATGAAGCTTAATTATAAGCAGCTGATGACGACAGGACTCTGCAGTTGTTTTCTTAATTGGTTAGGGCTCTGACTTTGAAGGTGGGTGGTTTTTGTGTCTCTTTCCATCCTGAGTCATTTTTATGTCACAGCAAGCTCACTCCAGGGTATGTCTTCACCAGACAAAGTAGTGACAATGTTGAAAACAGCACACCAGCTGCTCCTGGTGAGGACGCAGCATGGTCACTCACAAGCACCTACCCCTTATCTCTGCAGGTAGCATAGAGGGGGAGCAAGCTTAGCATTTAGGTCCTAAAAGATGTGTGATGTGTATGTACCTGTTTCATCCTTCTTCTGTCTTCAGAGACTGGTGAAGCCATGTGCTGTTCTGTTCTCATAAAAATGGCCTAGGAGGGTGGAGTATAGTGAGAAGACAAAGCACTGGAGACCAAGATGTGGGTTTTGGTGCTTCTGCTCAGTGAGTATGAATTCATTAGCCTATGCTGAAAGAGGATAAGAGGTTTCCACAGACTTAGGGCTGCTACAGGGGGACAGTGAGCAGTGGCACAGGGCTGCACTGGAGCTGGTGTGTCATCTTCTGCCTGTCACCTTTCAGGGAAGGACACGACGAGCTGGACAAGGAGAATGGTGCAGCTATGCAGCAATACTCACGTTATGTGTTAAGGCAAGGGAGGGAGGGCTAGGAAGGGATCCTAACCTGTGAAGTGCTGGATGTCTGATATCTGCACTTTGTGCCTGGTGTGGCTGGACAGGGCAATTTCTGACAGTGGGCAGGCCCTTGATGCCAGGTTAGGTGCAAGGAAAGCCTACAGCTAAAAACCAGAAAAGGTGTTAGCAACAACACCTGGTGTGAGGGCCCCTTCTAACTCAGCTTATTCTGTGATTCTGTGTGCTCTGGGTTTTCTGGTGAATGGAACTTGATGGAATTGACCATCCATTATAACCACTTATACCATTGATGTTTGCTGTAGAAAAAAAAGGAAAACATAGCGGTAAAACCCCCTCTCATTTTTTTAACAGAGGTAATTTGCTTTTCTGGGAAACCTTGGTGATCTGTATTGGAAAAATAAACAAGAGCAAATTGTGCAAGACATCTCAAAAGAACACCAATCCAAGCTTTCTGACATGCCATGTGCTCTGTGACTGCAACATATTTCATATTTTACACAAAATCTACTAGAAAAATGCCCAGAGTCTGTTTAAAAATAACATTTTCCCACTTTTTTTTAAAATGTGCCTTACTTTCTAAGACCAAAATATTTTTTCCCCTCAGGCTAGCTGTCTCAGTCTGGCAGGGAATAATAGTTTATGGCCAGTAAAAAATGTTAGTTTAAAATATCCATCAAAACTTTACATGTATAAAATAAGTTTATGGTTTTAAAATCACTAAATCTGTTACCTGGAAAAGTGTCTTCCATTCTTAAAGGCAATATTTGTTTGTGAGATGTTGCTCCTGATTAAAATAGACTTGTAGTTAATTTAAAGAATATCCATTGTATTTTGGTAATTTCTCTAAGGGAAANGTATTTGTATAGCTGTCAACATTGAATTTTAGTACTAATGTGTGTTAGTCAATTATTGTAGAAAGAGCACGTGAGGTAGTNGATGTCTGATCTCAGCTCTGAGTAAGTTCTAATTCTAAGTAAGTGCCAATTTGCAGCTTGTGCATAGTGGATTATTGGATGTTCTGTATTGCCTGACTTCTGTGGCACTGTGAGACACTGAAATGGGAAAAATAAAATCTTGTCAGGTAGTTATTTTGCTCTGTATTTGTATAGCTGTC
>VZUA01001302.1:4718-16244 GCA_013401035.1 Horornis vulcanius | reverse complement strand
CATTTGCAAAAAATTGAAAAAATTATTATTTCTGTCTCCAAATTACCCTTCCATTTATTCCACAATCCTTGAACATAGCCAGTATTTAAAAATGTCCCACAAATGTTCAACAAAGGACCTTGAAAATATAATTTGAAATTATTGGTTTAGCTCACACAGTCTGAAGTAGTCAGAGCAGTTGGATATCCTTGTATAAAGGGAATGCTGCAATGATGGGAAATTATATCCCTATCACTAAGCCCTTTGTTAGTGGATTCCCACAAGAACCATTCCTTTTCTTGCCTTTTTTTAATATTCAGAATTTGAGCAGCTACATTAATTTTAATCCAGATGCTAGCAGCAAGGGATTGACACCAGTGCATTTGCTGTCACCCTGGTAACCTTGTGTCTTGGAAGGGCTCAGCCACAAGTTGGCTGAAGATGAGCTTGAGCAGACAGGAAGATTGGTGAGCAGAGGGACAATATTCCAGTAGCTAAAAAATGCTCTTGAATTCCTGCCTACTCAAAGCAGCATCAGTGAATAACTGCAGAAACACTGGAGCAGGCTGCCCAGAGAAGTGGTAGATCCTTCATCCTTGGAAACATTCCAGGTCAAGCTTCTAAGCAGCCTGATCTGGTTGAAGATGTCTCTGCTTATTGCAGGAGGGGTTGGTCTAGACGGCCTTTAAAGGTTGCCTGCAACTCAAACTATTCCATGATTCCATGAAAAAAAGACTCTCTGTGGGCTTTGGGTGGATCCAGAGTCCAGATCATACCCTTAATCATAAGTTTAATTCAGTTATCCATGCTTTCACCATGCCTTGGATGGACTGTGGCAATTCAGATGGTCTGGGAATGGAGGCCTCTAGTCCTTTACAGAACAGAGCCTCTGCAGCAGCAGAGGCTGTGCAGAGCACTTTGGACTTCCTCTTCATATTCTCCACCATGTCTTTGCATGGATCATCAAATCAAACTCAAAATTCTGTGCTGAGGCCCCAAAGAGTACTGAGATCATTGACTCCTATGGAGTGCCTACTGCCCACTGACTCAAAGCATGAGATTTATTGTTCCTCTCTTTAGCTGCCTAACAACCAGGCATCTGGAAAAAGCCAACACTTTGTAGTTAGTGGCAAGAGGAAGAGGCATCTGCTCTCTTTGTTCTCTAAAGAAACCTGTCTCTCTCTATGGATGGTTGAAAGAGCTCAGCTGAGGTACCAAGCTTTTAGATGGAGAGAGGATTGAATCCCAGCAGAAGTCAGTGTGAATGAAGTGCCTAAGCTTGCCCTTTCTGGATGTTCTTGAAGGTTGTTTGAATTGCTGAAGTTCCTGAGTGGTCACCCTTGTCACAGATTTCACTCTGCTGGAATAACGTAATTCCTGGTCATTGAAGCAAGCTTCAGCTTGTTATCTGAACATCTGGAATGAATTCCTCCAGGAATTAAGGCAAGTCATGAATCACACCTCCTTCTGCTCCAAGTATATGGTCCAGTTCTTTGCTAGGTAATTTCTTTGGCCATCCCTATTATAAATACACGGCAGTGTGCCTATTAAAAAAATAATCAGGTTGTAGAAGTGCCTGAGCAAGAACAACCAAACAAGAGCACAACAGAAACCTCCAAGCCCAACAAACAAAAAGTCACAGATTAATTACCTGTGTGAGACACTCCACAGGTTTCACCTGCAAAGGGGATGAAAAAGAAAACACCTCAGGACAGGTATTAGTGACACTAAAGGTCCGAGGAGGAGTTATGTATGTACAAGAGAAGAGCCAGTAAAAATGGAAGAGGTAGTGAAGATGGGAAGAGGCTTGACATCTTTCCAAAAAATGTGAACTGACCTGGAACTTGCATGAATAGTTGTAGAGAATGTTTTTCTTTACTTCCAGGACTAGAAGCTATCTTAAAACCTTATATTTACAGCAGGTTTGGGTTTTTTGGTTGGCATTTATTCTGAAGCTTAAAGGACGTCTGACTGATTCTGTATCTGTGGAATACACTTGCAGGATGAAAGATCTGGAAATGCATGTAAGAATCTTTTGGGTGCAATGGTAGGATTTACCATTCTCTACCCAACTGCAGAGCAATCTGAATGTTTCTAATACTGTAATGAGCAGAAAGCTCTGGCTGTTTTACTGCCACTGAGCACTTCACTTTAAAAATGGATAGATTTGGAGATTTTCCCAGATGTCGCATTGTCACTTCTGATTGACACGCTGGAAGAGAAAGTCAAACGAGGAAGTGAGTTCAGGAATGGCAAGGGTGTAGTGAGTCCCTCTTGCCTGCAGGGACCAGCCAGGAATCTAGCAGCTGGCTGGGGTCTGTGTGTGGGGTGTAGTCAGCCTGTTGATTTTGGGTACCTAACTTAGATGCCTATTTCTTTCCATTGCCTATATAAGGAATAGAGTCTGGCAGCAGTGGAGCGTGGGGAGCCTGAATTGCCCATCAGTGTCTTACTAGTTGTCATGGCAACGCAGGCAGGCACCTAGAGGAGATGCTCTGAAAGTGGTCCCGACTGACTTGCAAACACACTACAGCTTGTATGCAAGTGAGACAGCTGTACTGAATGGATCCTGGCTGGAGTTCATGCTCCAGCACGCTGACAACTGGAGGGAGCCATGGTTTGAAGCTGCCCTTTGTGAGCCCCAAAAAACAAATCTCTGTCTTTCTGTCTGCTTTAAGGCAAATTTAAGCATGGGGGACAAATGGTGCTGCAGAAGGCAAATTCTCCACCCTCATGCCTCTGAAGCTGTGTTAGTGCTGAGAGAGAAATCAAACTGCTTTATTCATGGGACACACTCCAACCTGGGGAGATACCCTCGTGAAGACAGCACTGCATCCCACGCCTTCTTTTGTAAAATTACAAGATATGCTTTAAGCTCCTTATGGAATTGATCAGTTAATTAATCAGTTTATCTGCCTCTGCCCTACATTTAAATTTAAATCTTCATGGCAATTCCATCCAAGTCTCTTAAGCTGTGCTGAAAAAAATCAGCAAGCAGAAGAACCAGTACCCTGTAAATTGCTACTCATACAATAAGGTCCATTTTGGTTATTGGATTATTTGTATTATTTGGAGATGCTCTTGCACCTGCAAAGACTAAGTCCACTCTTGATTATTGGAACAATTGTGCAAGTGAAGGAATTGGGTAATCTCATAGTGATGCAAACTACGTAGTTTTCTATGAAGGTATTAGCAAAGAGTTGCAAACATTCAGAATTAATTCCAATAATGAGCTGGGATTTAAAATCTAAATACTCAGTTTTTAGCTACATTGCAAATTCATCCCCAGAATCCACTCTGTATTACTCACCACCTTTTGCACCCTTTGACAATGGTAATGGATTTTTTAATACACTCAAAGATAGCAAAATAATTAAATTTCAAGTACTGCTAGCAATGTGCTTGAGCTCAGCTAGGAGCCTAACATACAGAAGCTGCTAAACCCCAATGTTTATGTTTTGTGCACTTGGATATTCAAGGACAGCTCTGAAATTCAGAACATAGGCTCAGTTCAAAGCAGGATTGCTGGGGTAGGTCTTGATCTCTGGTCTGTGCTTGTAGCTGTTGAGGAGCCTGCATGGGTCTAGAGGATATCGTAGACATTGCCCTGCTGATTGCTTTGGACCTCACTGTCTTCTTGCCTTATTTTGAGCCTGTACAAGAACTACATTCATCTGAACCAAAAAAGTAGCCTCTAATTATAAACTCTGAAAAGCCTTTCAGAGCAGTTTTTCAGCTATTAATTTTCAGATCATCATTTCCAAAGCCCTACAACACCATACATGGATCAGGTGGATATATTGCTGTGGAATGAGATGCAGTTTGATGTCTCTCAGTTCAGGAAACAGGGATTAAAATTGTTCAGGCTAGTACATGTAGAACTTTATAAGCCTGTGAAAGATTTTTGTCTCTTTCCTGCATATAGATACCAGTTTTGATGTTAGCAATTTGGCTTATTAATAACTGATTTACATTTCCCAGACATAAAACTGCTATCTGCCACAAATTCATAAGTTTCATATTGTGAAATTCTCTAGCACAGTGAATCCTTTGTGATTAAAATTTTAATATGATCACTGCAGTCTCCTGAGATGCTTAAGTACAAGAAAAGTTTATTTCCTGCATCTTAGAGTTCATTGTGATGGATGCATTTAAATGCCATCAATGGGATTCTATCTGCTCTGAAAACTAAACAAGTCAGAAAGTCCCTCAAAGCAAGTAAAAAAACTATGGTCTCTGCTGAAGCATGAAAACTAACTCTCTACACAGTATTGTGGTGGTTCAGCTCTGAATTGTCAGAGCAGGCTCTACAGTTCACTGCAGAAGCTAAAGATAGGAGGTGGTAAGAAGACAGGTGTAGAGCTCCATTCTGATCCATGGAAAAGCAAGGTTTGCTGGATATTGTCCAGCTTACTTGAATAAATTGATGAGCTACTTTGCTGCTTTTATCAGCTGTTAACTCATAGCAGGGCTTATGCCAGGGGCTGATGGATGGTCTTGCTGCACTGCCTTCCTCATAGCGCTGCTCTCTGCAGGGGTTGATATGGAGGGGCTGATATGGGAGCTGTCACTGGAGGTGATCCTTCCTAAGACAAGTTTTCCATCAGGCAGACTTGAAGCCTTTGCATTGCTGAAGCCATGGTAGTGCTCTGAGGACACGAATATAGAGGCCAATTAAAGAAACTGAGTGCTATTATTCAATCTAAAATGCCTTTCCCCTACTCGTCCATATCTCTGTATTAGTCCTGTTGTGACTGGCTCAGATTTAGCCTTTCTGGGAAACTGTTGGAGGATTTCCTATCCACATCTTTTTCTTGGTGAGTACATGACGTTCAAAAGCTCAGAAGATTTGGCTCGCCTTCAGCAATGTTGTCCTGCCTGTTAGGGAGATGGCTGGACACAACATTTTGGTGCACACTCAGTGCTGCTATTGGCTGTGTTGGCCAGGACACAGGTGTTGGTGAGGAGTGTCACTTGCAAAGCTGATACCAAGTGCACAGAGACATACCTGCAAACTGAGCAGGCTCCTGTTGCCAGGCCAGGCAGGCCTGTGCTACAGGCTGAAGGCACAGGCTTTAGCATGGTCTAGTGACTGTCCATTCCTCGGAACTATGGGCATGTTCCCTGTCATGGGTTTGGCTGGCTCTCACAAGTGGGGTCCCCACAAATCCCAGAGTATGACTCATGGGACAGCAGAGACTGCTATGCACGAAGCCCTTGGGGAAGTGTGTTTAGCTTGATAAAAGCAAAATCTTCTCTGTCATTTGCTTTTAGAGCCACAGATAAATCCTGGGCCTTTTTCTTTACTAATAGAATCCAAGACCTTCAGGATAGTTTCAAAGCCACATTTAGACAACTGTGATCACTGTTGAGTCCCTGCTCCTGTGTAACAGCTATAACCATCTCAAATCTTTTGATGAAACCGGTCTTGTACGAAATGCATTTTTCTTTTCCTTTTCCCAAGTAAAAAGTACCTGTCATGTTTCAGATGAAAATAACTCTCTCTGAAGTTCAAAGTCCATTTTCCCCCACTCTTTTTGCCTTTCCTTTCTGCAATGGCAGATGGCAACAGCATAAGAGGAGGTGTAACCACAAAGGCTTTTCAGGTTTTGCCTCTTGGTCAAAACGATGTGACCCACAGTGCAGTCCTCTAACATTTTTGACTAGTTCTCTGAGTAGTGACTATTGCAGGACCATGCTGCAGACTTGTGAAGTCACCTTGAGGAAGATCAGGAGCAACATTTCTCAGGCACAGAAGGATAACATGGGTAGGGAAGGGACTGCCTGTCCCTGTTCTCTCATCACATGAACTTGGCAGGGTGGTGCACAGGATCAGGCAAAGCTGTCCTGATTGCTGATCAGCTAATGGTCAAATATCAAAAACGTAATTTCCACAGGCTTATGGACTTTCTACAGCAAAGATGAACTTCAGAAGTATTCTTAGACTTGAAAAAGCAGTTGAATGGAAGACAAAATATTTCTATGTGTCTGCTTACACATGCAAATGTTGTTTTCTTCATCAGAGGAGTTTTTTAACAGAGTTTTTAAGTCATCTTAATGAACTAAAATAGAAAAATAATAATTTTCAGCTTGGAATCTGATGGCATCTACACTGAGAAATGGCACCAGATATTACCTGTTGACCACATTTGAAGAACCTGAACATGGTTCTAGTTAGCTTCAAGTATGCTGAAAATAAGCCAAGGGTTTAATTTCAAGTTGCATTATCATGGTCATGTCACTCTCCAAAGTATTGCTAAATTGTTCCTTTATTTTTTCCTTTGCCAAAGAGGTAGGAGAGTGTTTTGCTATCTGGAAAAATGCCTGCCTAGAAGTAGAGGTCCAGATCTTTAACAAGGGTAAATTGGCAAAACCCCACTGATTGTAATGGAGCTATGCCGATTTTTGTCAGTTCAGTATCTGGCCCATCAGATTTTCAACTGTTATCACCACAGGCAGAATTCAAATTGACACGGCGTGGGCTAACATGATTGAGTGCAGAACAGGCTTCCTGGTTTCCTAAATTATTTTAATAACAGAAAGAATGTGGATGGAATGCCAGGCTAAGATCTCTACCTGGATAAGGGCCCAGATTTTATTTAATTTTTTTGTTTTTTTCAAATAAGCTTGTTCCAAAGTCATTACTTTTCCATTATAGAGTTTGTCATGATGTGGTCCTCAGGAACAAAAGTCTCAGGTTCCCTTCAGAGCTGCAAAATCCCACAGCTTTATATACGAAGTATTGCCTTGAATAGGTCCTGTAGGATAAGAGGTTGATGGAAAGAGAGAAGGACGTACATCTCTCCAGAACCTCTTAATAAATCAGCTTCTAAATCCATCTCTGACAGATATCTGCTTCAGGTATTGCATTTCCAGTGGCTCTGATGGGTCACTTCTTCTGTGAGCCACCCAAGGCCACCTGGCATCCTGGATCCCACCAACTCCCAGGGATCACACTGGTCTCAGGATCCAGCCCACCCGCGCAAGCACATTTCAAGGCGTTTGTTGGTGCCTGTGAGAGTCAGGGACACGCACCTCTGCCATGGGAGCCCTGATGTCCCATGAGGTGGATGGCACAAGGAAGGGTGTGTGCCCTGATGGTGTTGTCCTGGTGGGACAGAAGGAGGAAGCGTTATCCACTCTGAGCTTCAGGCAGAGGTCCCATGGCAAAGCAACCGTGAGCCAAGCCCCCGTACAAACAGCGTGGGCTCCAAACAGCGTGGGCTGAAATGTCTGTAGGGATGGTGGTAATCTACACGTAAATAAATTTGCTCATTGAAGGAGCCAAATTAAAAACAAAAACATAACAATTTGATTTTCCCCCCTAGGGAAAGGAGTTGTGTTTTTCCTCACTTGAAAGGATACTGACATTTTACTTTCATCTGCCCTTGTGTCTGAACAAAGGTAGCTGATTACTCGATATCTCAACTCTGATTTGGGGTATATTTTTTATTCCTCTTAGAGATTCAGAGGGTGGTAAAAATTCTCTTTCATTAATTAGTATGTCTCCTTCTTTCGACTAGGAATGCAAGGGTATCCTTTTCTGTGAATGTTTTTTTCTCTCTGGGCTCTTGTACTTTAATTTCCTAGATGTGAAAAAAGGAACAGAAGATGAAAAAAGTATTGAAATGAGAAGATATGAACATGACTCTCTTCTCCTACAGAACTTTTTCTTTCTAAGAGAAAAAAGCTTTTGTATCTAAGGAAAACAGAATAAACTACTTTATAAATGAATTTTAATGAATAAAATGTTTTTATCACATGAAAACTTTTTTTGGGAGAACAAATTTAGTTGAAAGACAATTCCAAGTGTTGGTGCACTTACTGTTCCCATGTATTTTCTGTTCTCCCACATACTATCCCAGCAATCTGGCTTTACTTCTCAAGTTATTAATCTAGGTTTTGTGGTTTTGGCGGATAACTGACTATTTTATTATGCCTAACACAGCAGTGCCTTGATGTTTAATATCTTGCTGATACAAAAATATTAAGTTACAAAGGCAATGTTTGGTATCTAGATGAAGGGGTCTTAGGTGAGATGAGCTTGTCTACCTCTGCTTTCAAATACACAAGGATTAGTGTGAAAAAAAGAAAATTCTCTTCTTGATGAAGGAGGGAACACATACATTGCTAACATTCATTCTTGGATAGTTGGCTTTTTTTTCCTCTTAAAGTTTTATTTGTATTCTACTATGCCTGATGACACAGAGGGTTTTGTCTCATCCAAGTTTTGACAGTGTATTTCTTTCCTACCTCCTTCTCAATGATGATTGAGCTGGTCTGAGGTTAAAAGGATTCAGTGCTAAAATGCTACTGGTGGTGTGGGAGTGGGACGCAAACGGCCCTTGGCACTGCTGACCTGTCACCTGCTCCTTCACTGGCCTCCTACACTACCAGGCAGGTGTAGTCACCTTGGCCAAAGGGCTGGTGTTTGCACTGCTAAAGGATTGTGTTATTTCATAGTAATTCTTCACTTCCCTGAATCATGATGAGTGCTTTCTGGTGGTGGTAGCATTGCCTATTGTGGCAGAGATCATCTTTGTGAAGGAGTCAGGCCATTCTCAGGGCTACCCCCAAAGAATGTGGAGCTCAGCCCAGAATGGCTGCAAACCTCACTGCTTTTCAGCTTTTACAGATGATAAATCTTTGCCCTCTCATCCTTTGGGGTCTACGGAGGTTTATGGTATTTTCTTCCAAAATGTTGGGCTTGGATCTGACCAGTGTCCATCAGTCCTTCATTTTTATCCGTTGGAAGGTGCTCACATAGGGCATGAAGACCTGAGCAGATGATGGGGAAAGGCACAATCACCACTTTCCTCAGCTGCACGTCCCTTGGAGGCCTCTGTGGGTGCTGGACACCTGGATGCCAGGAGATGTGCTACCCGTCCCAAGTCCAGTGTTTGTTCCACTCATCCAAGGGCTTCTTGTGACATCCTCCCTAGTAGCCAGAGAAGAGAGTGTTCACAGCAATGCTGCTCAGTAAACACACATTTCATGGAAAAAAACTGAGAGACTTTTTCTTTTGTTGGAAATTTTTCATGAATTATTTTTATTTTGGAAAACATGATATCATTCTGATGGTAAGAAAACAAACTGACAGGCCAGCTTTCTGTAACTCCTAAAATATCACCTCTTATTTTTCATTTAGTAATATAAAAGAAGGAAGTGAAGAAATGGAATAGCCAAGACCAAACCCTATGTCTACTTCTTAGCTTTCTGCTTATTTTTCTGCCTTTGGGTAGTGCTTGTAAAACAAGAAAGATGAAGGAGAGAGTGTGAAAAGGAGCATGTTTTCCCCTTGCAATATGAAAACTCAGAAACTGAAAAAGAGTAGCTGGGTTTTTTTCTGATTTTAAAAATTTTCTGGGGGGAAAATATCTTTTAAACCAACCCTCTGTTTTTCAGTGAAGACATGCAAACCAGTTTGGCTCACCACATTTCATGGCTCAGCCTTCTCAGACCACAAATTATAGATGTCATAACAAATGTCAAAAAATACAGCAGAACATAATGAATTATATATGCAGAGACACAAGTGCAGTCAGTCATATACACACAGGCATCCATGTGTGTATATATAGTCACCTGTGTGTGTATGAATGTGTCTGTACAAATATATCTCTGCATGTGCACATCTATGTGTGTGTGTGCACAGATGTGAAGTAGTAGTGTCTGTGCTTTAAGCCAAGGAAGTCACAGAGAGGTTCAGGAAGGTCTCCTTTGTCTGTTGGGGAGATACATTACCATGCAATATTTACCTGTGGTTGCCTCTGTTTTCACTGGCCCTGTAAAAATGTTCTGACCAGAATAAAATCTACCCAGCAGCACTGTGAACCTGTGTTTCCACCAGCTATTTGGCATATTTGTTACCTGTGTGAGGAAATCTTGAAACCTGTTTCATAAGAGTGTGGCAATACAGGCCTAGGAATCACTCTTGGGTTGTGATACAAAAACTCAGTCCTTAGAAGTGACCCTTTCAGGCAAGAGTGGAAACCTTTCACACCTGCCAGTACATTTCATCAGGCCACGAGGAGACCAGGCAAAGGTGGGAGGATACGTAAGCAGCAAGTTCCTCTCATTGAGAAATGCTGCAAAAGCTGGCGTAATGTTCTGTGCAATGCTGTACAGCAGCCAAGCAGACACAGTAAAGAGGAAATCTTTATTTGGTGGGAAAATAAATTTTAGTGAGTTGAGTTGTCCAGGTTTATGTTTTGGCTGTTTTAGCAGTTAACCAGTGCCCATACAAAGTGTTGAAAAAAAGGTCTAAGTTAGTCTCGTGTACAAGGTAGTCTCTCACACTGCCCCCCACTAGCAGAGCAGCAGTTTAGCACTAATTCAGACACTTTTCTCACTTGGCTCAAGGCAGAGGGAGGGCTCAGGTGCTGGCCCCTGCCCTCCTCACCAGCTCCTCTCTGTTTCACAGGTCTCAGCTCCTGGATGTGCTCTGGATGCTGTCACATGCTAATAAAACCTCTGCATTTTATGAAAAGTCTCTATGGGTTTTGTTGCAGGCAGGTAACACCTTGTCAAATGGACAGGGGAGTTTCTTCAGCCTGCACTCCCCATGCATGAGAGGTGTTCTGAAGAACAATTCTCCCTGCCCCTCCACCTGACATACGTGCTGACTGCAGATGCCATGTCCCCCTCACCATCCTCATTTTCCTAATTCCTCCATGGGACAGCCAAGCAAAGCAAGTGATGTGGAAATCTTTGGCTGAACACCGAGTGACCCTGTGTGTCCTCCCAGCACGACTCTAGACTCATGGGTCTCTTGGCAGGGCTCTTTCTCTCTGGTAGTGGTGTGTTTACACTGCCCCAGTTCCAGTGCAACTTCAGTGGCAGCTGTTCCTGGGATGTCTGCTCTGCCTTGCACCATCTTCAAGCCGATCCTGCTTCTTTGCAGCCGCTGTTTAAACTCAGGCTAATTGTAATCCCAAACACACTGCTCTTAAAACAGCAGCTGCATGTCCTTTTATCATTGCAGGGATGTCTCACTCCTGAAGTAATACCTTCCTATGTGGGTTTTAAAGAGGTAGCTCAAGGATCAAGAGAAGACTTTATGAGGCACTAGCAGAGTCTGCCCTCAAATAGTATGATTTCAGTCTTCAGTCTTCCATATTACTCCCAACTTTGAAGCAGTTCCTTTGGTTTTCATCTTGGGGCTGTGATAGCAGACCTCCTTTCCATACTGCCACTACTCTGACTAACACAAGCTCTGCAGATAACAACAGATTGGGATTGTTCATCTCTCACATAGCAACCTTTATGTCTGGATACTCCCTTAGAGAGATGGGCTTTGCAGCGTGATCTAAATGTGCCTGGCGGCTGATGGCTCAAAAGGAAGTGGAGGGATGAATGATCTATCCATCAGCATGTTCAATTTCAGAGGCTGCAAGTCCCTTTACATCTGTTTTGATAGGAGATGGACTAGATGACCCTTGAGGATCCCCTCCAACTCAAACTGTTCTATGACTCTTGAATGTCCACCCTTCAGTGCCTCCATCTGAGTGAAATAATAACATTTAATATTGTAATTACTTGGCTTTT
>VZUA01001299.1:46570-59387 GCA_013401035.1 Horornis vulcanius | reverse complement strand
AGGTACCGGGGGCACTGAGGGGAGCAGGGCTGAAGGGCCGGGAGGCGCTGAGTCCTGAGCATGAGGGGAGCGGG
The DNA here is from genome assembly GCA_013401035.1 of Horornis vulcanius. NCBI lineage: Eukaryota > Metazoa > Chordata > Aves > Passeriformes > Scotocercidae > Horornis > Horornis vulcanius. The sequence continues at coordinate 59,313 of VZUA01001299.1, read as the reverse complement.
ACTGAGGTACCGGGGGCACTGAGGGGAGCAGCTCACACAGCGGCCGAGCCCGTCCCGCGGCGGCCCCGCTGCCCCGGAAGAGGCGGAGCGGGCGGGCGGCCCCACGTGCGGCAGCGGTGGCGGCATGGCGGTGATGGAGGAGATGGAGGAGATGGAGCAGATGGAGCAGATGGAACAGCGGGGCGGCGGTGCGCCGGTGACCGACCCCCGCGGGGTGCTGCGGCAGGGCCGCGCCTTCCTCGACTTCTTCTGGGACATCGCTAAGCCGGAGCAGGAGGTGCGGCTGGCGGCCACGGAGAGCCTTCTGCGGCACCTGCGGGAGGGCAAGAAGGTGAGGCGGGGGCCGGAGGGGCGGTGGGTGCGGGCGGGCAGTGGGTCACACGGCTCATCCCTCCGCTCCCGCTTGGGGACGCGTCAGTGCGGACGGGCACGGGCCGGGCCGTGGGTCTGGCGGCCAGGCCGCGCTCGGGGCAGCCCGGACGCCGCCCAGCTCGGTCTCTCTTGCAGGACGATGAGCTCAAGTATACCCTGAAGCGGCTGGTGGAGGGACTGGGAGCCACCCGCGAGGCCGCCCGCCCTGGCTTCAGCTTGGCCTTGGCGCAGGTCAGTGTTTCCCAGCGCGGATCAGAACCGTCGGCAGCCTCTGTCCATGCTTGGGGTCTCTTTTGCTGTCCGTGCAAGGCTGGAGGGCTCCTTTCTGGCCGGTCTTGTGTGCACATGGGAGGGAAGGCTCTCACAGTAACCGTAGTGTTTTTAAATGGTGCTACGCTGCTTTTGAAACTCTTTAAAAAGTTATGAGCTGTACCGATATCACAGTCATTCTGCAGAATTCAGTCCTGCTTCATGGACCGACCTTAATTTACAAACTTTGACCAAGTTTTCAATTACTCTGCATTTAGTACTATTACTGCTTTTTAAGACTGTCTTGCTCTTGATCTTGGTCAGTTGATGTGGGATATCTGAAAAGGTCACCCTTCAACAAAGACTTCAGAGTTTTTTTCCACCACAGTGATTGAGTCTGTAACATAGCAAAGACTCCCAGCAATTGGTATCACCATTGGTGTGTGACCTCATCTCACCTGAGAACTTGAGAAAGCAGAAGAGTCTGTGTGTTTCCTGCTTTAAACAGGACCTTGGCCATGATGAAAAGTTTGATTACCTCTTGTTGCGGGGTCAGGCAGTTCCAACAAAGTGTTCTCATTATTGTTCTGTCATGTACAGGGAAAAACCCTAGAAATCAGCAAATATATTTGTGTTTGCATAGAATCCTAGAATGCTTTGGATTGGATGGGATCTTAAAAATTATCTTGTTCCACCCTCTGTCATGGGCAGGGACACCTTCCACTATCCCAGGTTGCTCCGAGTCCCATCCAGCCTGGCTTTGAACATTTCCAGGGATGGGGCAGCCGCAGCTGCTCTGGGCAACCTGTGCCCTGCTGTGTCAATGTGAAGTCGTTCCTCCTTGTCATGCCTCTCTGGAGTCCTTCTGCATCTCTCCTGGAGCCTCTTTAGGCACTGGAAGAAACACTTAAGATCTCCCTGGAGCCTCCTCCAAGCTGCACAACCCCAGCTCTCCCAACCTACTTTCTGTTCTATACATCTTTACTGATCTGGTTGTCTTTATTCTGGCCTGATAAAGCAGCACATCTGCTGCTGTGCTGAGCAACTGTTCAGCTCTATTTTAGCTTAACCCAATACAATGTCATGAATTGGAAGAACTGCAAACAGCTATTCCATCTCTCTCCTCAGGTTTTGCAGGCTTTTGAGGAAATTCCACTGTGCAGCATTTTGGAACAGATAAAAGAAAAACACAATCTGGAAAAAGTGAAAAAAGTAAGTCTGCTCATGGCAACATTTGCCAATTGCTACTTTAAATGAATTGTTCTCTATTCTTTGAAGTCTTGCTGTATAGTGTAGTTTTGGGGTTCTTGTTAAAGCAAATGACTATAATGAAATAACAAATATTTCTAAAAATTGGAAGTTGATGACGTTGTCATCTGGTGCTGTTTTAGGTGAGATTTGTCAGTGTGATGAAGAGGTACTCTAGGACAGTTCTTGAAGATTTTGCAGGGGCTTGCTTTTCAGTATGTTCTCTTCCCATGGTGGGGTGTTCAAGGCTGGTTCTTCCTGCCGTCTTGCTCCACTGGTCATGTACCTGCATGTGAAATGGAGCATCTCAGAAAAGTAGATTTTTCCTTTTTTTTTTGTTTTCCCTTTCAGAAACTTGTGAGAAATGCTGCTTTTGGGAACTTTTTTGGAGTTATGGCTCTGTTCCAGTCTGGGCGGCTTGTGAAGGTAACACTGCTGTCAGGTGTGTCAGTTCTGGTTCTGGGGCTTCTGATGGGGAAAGAGGATTGACAGAGAAAGGCTGGGTCACTGGGTAATCAATGCATGGCACTTGAAGCATCATTCATTTCTGTTGCATCATCCATGGACTCTTTGTGCCTTGTTAATGTCCCTGAGTAGAATGTAGGAACTGTGTCAAATAGTGCAGGAGTTCCTGCCTCTCCTGGAAGGAAGGGATCTGTTGTCATATCCAGCTGAAAAACATGATTTTGGAAAAAGCTGAGTGGCCTATCAAGTGCTTCTTATTACAAGTAGGCATAAAGATTTAAAGAGTGGATTATTACCTGAGCCTTCAGCTTAATTTCTGATATATATCCTCTGGTTTTGGCATGTCTTTCCTTTCTAGGACCGGAAAGCTCTGCTGGAGAGCATCCAGCTTCTCCAGGAGCTGACAAATCACCAAACACACCTCAGAGATCTCCCGCGCAAAACTCTTATTGACATCACCTCTGAGGTACAGGCACAGTGTGTGGGCTTGGGGGCTGGAGGGGGCCTGGCTTTGGGGTCAGCTTTTCCTTTAGTTTGTTCATAGCTGCAAGTTACAGGGGGTGTGGAAGTGTGAGTGTAAACTGTGGGAGCTGTCCCGTTATTGCCTGTGGGCAGATGTTTGTATTCTGGGATGGGTGCTCTGGCTTCGCTTAGTTTGACTTCATCATGGACAATCCCACAGTCTGTTGTTTCCCCTTTCACTTGCTTGGATATGTGTTAGACCATCTGCTCTTTTGAACAGGTGTATGCTGAAAACCCTGAACAGCAAACCACCTTTTTTTATGCACCAAGCCTGGGCCCAAGGTTGAATTTTGAGCTGTTGGAAATGAAATGATTTAGGGACAAGAAGTAAAGAGCTCTGAGTACGTAGGAAAAGAAAAGAGTCTGTTTCCTTTTTTTTAAAGTGGATATTATTTGTAGACATGAAGACTTGCAGTGTTAAATAAAAATAGAGTGTTTCCTTGTCCCTGGGTTGCCTGGCTGTATAGGCAGAGCAGTCAAACAGCAAGAGAGCAATTGCAGCTGGAGTCAGTTGACCAGAATTGCTGTCTTATGACAGCATACTGTCCTACTCCCTGTGGTTAAGCACCTGGGACTGTCTGGCAGTCATGGACGCATCCATTATTTATTTTTTGTTGTGTCACTATAAAGACTATTTCTAGAGTTTCCAGAACACTGCAAGCTTTTAGTAAAATGTCCTCCAATACAGGTACTTTAATGTACTCACTTTACTGCAAGTTAGTAAAATGCCCTCAGATATTTCTCATATGCTCTCACCCTCGTTCCTGTCTAGGTACCTGAAACTGTGTTTGAGGAGGTCCTGTTTGACATCTTGCAAGGTGACCTCTCTTCAGCCTTCACATCTCCAGAGAACCTGCACCTTTTGCTTGTGGGTATGCAGAAATTCCCTGGTGTTCTGAAACCTAAAAAGCTGAAAAAGCTGTTTGGCTCACCTACTGTTGTAAATAAGGAAAATATATCCAGGTAAGTTCTTAAATAAGGAGGTTTAAATGAACATTATTTTTCTCTTGGCTAGCAGTAAGAGAAATGTGGCTGTGATTCTGATTCCTGCTTGTATTTGCCCTTGCAGGTGCTGCTAAGGGTTAGGTGTTGGTTGTTATGCAAGTTCCCAAGTTGTAGTTGTGTCATTTCTCCCAGGAGGCACAGCCTGCAGGTCTCGGGAAATGTTCTCTATCTTTCAGCAGGATGAATTTGGCCTTCAGCAATTGCCTTTCAGGTCACATCTCTCAGATTATTTTATTTCTTCTTTTAGACTTGTAGAGCTTCTGAAAAGTGCTGCCAAGTCTGAAAAGGAAGACAAGAAATTGCCCAGTGTAGTGTTTGACTTGCTACAAGTTGCACTGAAGGAAGGTGCCTTTGAACTGTTCTGGAATGAAGTTGTGGAGAACGGGCTGTTGAAGGAGAAATCAGGACCTGTGAGGTTGGTTTTAGCATACACTGTTTGTTGTGTCCCACTGTGTGTTTCTTGACCCAGAGGTTTTGACTTCCATCTCCTTGCATGCTCCTGGACCCTGCCCCAGCACTTCCTCTGTGTCTTACCCCTGTGTGTGGATTTACTGCAGTGCTTTAGCCTGAGGGAATGTTCTTTGTTCCCACTCAGTTACATGTGCTACCGACTGCTGGGCAGTGCTCTCCCCTTGCTGTCCATGGAGCAGCTGCAGATGGTTCTCAAAGGGAAGGTGATGCTGCACTATGGAGAACACGTGGTGGCGACTCAGGTGGGTCTTTGAACAAGCTAAAGGCCATATGGTGAGCACAAGTCCTCTCTGCCCCACTCCTAGTTTCAAATCATCTAGTATTAAAAAAAAAGTTTATGTAATTTTCGACCTTGAACTCTTACTAAAAGCAAGGTTATTGTATGACCACTGGTTGCAGTGGACTGAGTATAGCCTGTGTTTGATTGTCATTGTCTATTTTAAGGGTATGGAAACTGTTCAGCACTGCCCCACCTGCTTTCATTGCTGCTGCCAGGAAAGCTCTAATGATGGGGGAAGCAGAGGAAGGGCAGCCCTCAGCAAATTGACAGTGTCATGTGTTGTCCTTTAACAGTCCCTTTGCTTTTGTGTGTCCAGAAGCTCCTTTTTGTTTATCATTGTGCTGGGTGTTGCATCAACATTGGAAGGCAAAGACAAAAAGGGACAACTCGTGCTTTTGTTTGTTAGTGCTTGTTTCAATAAGCACATCTGAGGTTTAAGCACAAAATTTATTTGGGATTAGATTTTGGAGCTTCTCTTCCTCTTTNTAAAAGGGGAATGCTGATAAAAATAGCTTTTAGCTTGGCTTTTTGTGGTAGCACAATCCCAAACCTCCTCAGGTGTACCCAAAAATAGTTGTTGTCTCTTGGGAGAAATAGGTCTGTGGGATCTTTTTGTTCTGTTATCAGAGCAGCCATAGGTGTGTGGGTTTGCTCTGCAAATACTGCATGACATTGTGCCTCCCTGAGATGCACCAGCTTTCTCCAGGATTTATCCACTGGATTAGTAGTTTTCGTATTTGTTACTTTTTGTGCTTGTTGCACAGTAAATTAGGCTGTATTCATCCGTGTACATCAATTTTTTAAATTTGGTTCCTGTCTGAAATGTACAAATCCCCTGAAGACAATGAGACTAAATGGAAGAAGCTCTTAATATTGTTGACGATGAGAGAGTAGAAAAGATCTTAGTTTGAATTTGATTCTGGTTTTGGGGTTTGTTTTGCTTTTTTTCTTGACATAGGTTGTTTGTTTTGAGAAGTAAATGCCGTTACCTTATACTTCCTTATGGGATTCTGGTGATTGTTGGAGATGGAACTAGACAAAGCTGGAGTCTGATATTTACTGGCAGCTATCCTCCTGATTTCACTTTTTTATCAACAAGGGAGCGAAAAAACCTGATTTGTTTTTCTTGAGAGGTGATTGATGAACCCCTGTTGTGAGCTATTAGCCTGTCAGCAGTGCCTTTCCTGGAGTTTTTCTCCCAGTTTTCATATTGATACACAAGTACTGAGTTCTCCAAGAGTGGAAGCAGAGCTTGCTAAGTTGTGTTTTCTATGAGATTTCTTTTGGATATATTTATGTTATAATTGGATGGATTTGTAGTTAATTACAAGTTTATAGCCCCTTTATTTAAAAGAACGGTGTTCCCTAGACTTTAGTTACTGTTTCTGCTCCTGCCAAGTCACTGTATTGAATGTGACAGTAGACCAAACAAATTGTTTTATTAATTTAAAAAAGATGTGTTGGATTTTTGAAATGAGACCACCTCTCCAAATTTCTCCAGTTAAGCTTTTGTTTTCTAGAACAAGCTGAGTGGGATTGAACACTGGGCTGTTAAAAACTGTAAGGGAACGGGGTGCATGGTGGAATGGGACATGTCCTGGAGGTCTCTGTGCTGCTGGACAGTGTCCAAGGCCAGCAGCCTGCCAGCTGTATGCCTTGTGGGGCAGTGGCAGAACCAAAGATTAGACAGCACAAAACAGCCACACCTCAGGATATGAGTTTTAGCTTAAATATATCAACTCCCCCTCCTTCCAGAGTGCCTCAATGCTTCTGAGACAGCAGGGAGAGGAGGTGGCACTTATTCTAAGCCCTGTAGGTCAGCGTGCTCCAGGGCTGCTAGATGAGACTGGAATTGATGGTGAGGAATTTCCAAATCTTGGGAAACTCTAAGGCAGATGATGTGAGAAACATCCTGGAACTTTGACCCAAAGAGGGTTGATCAGCCTGGGAGGTTAGTTGCACTGGCCAGCATGTGGTTCATCCTGCTGAAGCCTCACTGTTCTGAAAGGTGCAAATTACAGGGTAGATGCTGGTACGTGGCAGGGTTCTGTGGGTGCTGCCGTGAGAGGAAGACCATGAGGTGAAATTGATGACTGACTGCAAGCCTTAGGACAAATGTTCAGGCAGGCACATGACTTTAATTTACTTACTGCAGCCAAGTTCTTTCATGTGATTTACACTGCAAGTGTTCAAGGTTGGACGGGACTTGGAGCAATCTGATCTAGTGGAATCTGATCTGTCCCTTCAGGCCCATGGCAGGGGGTTGGGAATGAGATGAGCTTTGAGGCCCCTTCCAATCCAGGCCATTCTGTGATTCTATGATTTGTATTTACAGAGCCATTCAGACTGAGTGTGAAGTTCCTGACCTGCTTCTTTCACCATGTTTTTCAGTTTCCACAGGGATTTAAGTTTGCTGCAGAAATGGAAGGATATATTGATACATTTCTGAGTGGCTGTGATGACCCAGAAAGGCAACTGGCTGTGATGGTGGGCTTCTCCACCCTCACCAATCAAGGGAAGCCAGTGTTGTTGAGTGCTTCCAGGGTAGTCAGACACCTGCAGGCAGTGGCCTTGCAAAAATACATCTGCTGGCTCAAAGACATGTTCCTCAGGCCGGACTTGGACTGTTGTTTAGACTTCTCAATTAACCGGCAAAAACAGAACCGGGAAAATGCAGACACGTGAGTACATTGCAGCTTCCTCTCAACATTGACTGGTTCCCTTGCCATGAGCTGACAATTGTTTATTTCCTCTGTCTCAGAAAGTTTAGCCCCAGCATCTGACTCTTTTGCTGGGATAAAATTCAGTTCTGCAAATTCTGCAAGCATATTGAGAACCAGACAGCCTGCTCAAAGCAGAGTGGATCAACAGAAGAGCTTTTCTCTTCTTCTTCTAGCCCTGACAGTTGCTTTGGAGAGTCTATCCAGTGGTTTCCTCTTTCAATACAGCCTCTCAGGTCTTTGTAGGAATTGTGCCTCTTTTTTATTTGTGTATTAGGCATGTTGGCATTCAGGGCAGGTTGTATGTTACCTGGCACCTATGAACCTCACTCTACTGACTGCTGCAATTCTTGAAGAGCTTTTTGCTCATCTGCAGACTCTGTGGGGTAAATAGATTGCCTTTTGCATAGTAAAAAGCAAACTTGAGAAGATTATATTTCTTCTTTTGTACCTGTTTCTTTGTTACTTCATAACTGCCAGTTTTAGGGTAAAGCCTCTAAATTTCTGAAACTTACTTCCTGATGCAGTGGATTGTGCAGTGTGTATTTCTGTTGGGTTAGTGTTCAAACTGCTGATTGTACCCACCTTCTTATTCAAAGAGCACAACAGAAGACTGCTCGATTGAGAAAGTGGATCATCCACCGTCTGGTTAACATCACTGAAAGTGCAACAAGAAAAGAAGAGAGCCTTGTGATGGACATTGCCAGGTGAGACTGATGTAAAGACATGTGCTTGAGATAATTCTGTGTAGCTCACCAGCACTATTCCAGATAAGCTGTTNNNNGAGTATGACCCACATCTGACAGTCTTAGTATTGTGTTTTTTGTCCTTATGTGTTGGTGCTTCACTTTTGTGAAGTTCTGAGCATCTTTTTCTCTTCTTTACCCTGTGTATCTTGAGAAAACAATCTCATTGTAAATAGTGGATTTTTTCAGTGCTTGGACTTCNCCCCATGACATTAGGCAAATCCAGTAGTGGAAATGCTCAATAATAAATCATTTAGGAGACTAGGTTTTGTTTTCAAAATACCTTCTGAATAATTGGACTAACCTGTGTCATAAGTAGTTGGCACTTAAAATCACATTAGTCCCATTTCTTTTCAGTAAGTTTTCCATTCCTGCTTGCCTAAACTGCTTGAAGATACTATTTTAAACATCAGGTCTTAATAAGTATTTATCTCACTTAAAGTGTCTGGGAGAGTATGACCCANGAGTGAGGAAGCTTGGCTTTGACTGAGAGGACAGGGAGAAGAGTTTTGTTCTGTAAGACTGCAGGTCTGTCCGTCTGTCTGCAGAGAAACCAGACTCAGGCCCTTTATTTTGTTTTGACTTTCTCACTCTGCCCATTGGAAGAGGGTGCTGAGCATGTGTGACAACAGAATACATCCCACCTCGCGCTTCTCAAAATATCTCTGCTACAGAGAGGAACTGGAAACAAACTCCTCATCCTGTGCAGCTGGGGAGGGGTAAGGAACAGTAGGACAGCTGTCTAAAAGACTAGGGAAGCTTCAGCTGTCCTTCCCAGAGGGTGACATCTCCCTGGGATGGAGATGAAGCCACAGCTTCAGTCGCTCCAGAGAAGGAGCCCTAGACAGACGCATGCTTACCGTGGGGGTTGAGGGGTCATATCATAATGACAGGAATGATACTTGTTTAAAGAACATCAACATCGCAGCTTGAAGGGATGCTGCAGCCCTTAGGAAAAAATCCATTGTTGTGCCAGAGAAGACAAGAGCTACTGAACACAGATTGAGGTGTCTGCTTACCTGCTTGGAGCCTATTGCTGCTCCCCACATCTCAGGCTGACATTGTCACCAGTTTCAGGGATGGGTGGAAAACACAGGCTTCACACACAAAAGAGAAGTGTCAAAACAAAACTGGAAAGAGGAATCATCAACTTGTGTTTCCCAGAAGGCTGAGGAGGGGGCTAGTCCAGCACCTCCCAGAAAACAGTCTGGGCTGCAGTGAGTGACCAGAGCTCTGGGGTGAGAGTGCTTTGCTGTGTGTTATTTTGGAAAGTAGGAGCAGGCCATTTGGTTTCTCTGACAGTAACATGGTGGCTGTGTTTCTTTGCAGGTTGCTTCAGACATTAAACACCCTGCCAGTTCTGGGGGATACAGCAGAGGCTGCAGTCTTGAGAGAAAAGCACGTCCATGGTGTGACTGCAGATGGGAAGCTGTGGATCTTTCTCCTTGTTGAGTATGCCAACAAGCTGCTCTCCAGTGAGCATGTCAAAGCTGTGAAACCTTTTACCAAGGAACAGAGGGATATCTGGGAGAGGTGAGACACTTGGGAAACTGGGTGTTGGGTTGGTGAAGTGAGAAAGGTGGGAAAGCCTTGGTCTTGGTTTCTCTTTAGAACAGTAAAAAAGATGTATTCTCTTTGCCTTCTGCTGTTCTGGTTGCTATAGCACAGCCATTTCACAGGCAGTGGCAGTTCTTTTTCTTTCCTTTGAGTATCCTGCACCCATGGCTGGGTTTCAGATTATCTTTCTGTTTCTTTTCACACCATTCCTTTCTTCCTCTTCTTCTGTGTGTTAACTATGTGATAACTATGTCCTTTTCTATTTTTGCTCATAATCCTTCTCCCAAACATGATTATAACTGTCTGCTCATCTTTTCTCTTAATAATCCCTCTACAAACTTCTCAATGACTCTTTGCTGGGTTTGATTCCCCTTAAAGGTCTAACCTGGGCTGTGGTATTAGGGATGTAGTCTGCACAAGTGCAGTTTTTTTGTAACCCACTTTCAGTGAGATACTATTATGTGNAAATGCCAGTAGATGAAATGTTAAGTATGCAAAACAGCACTATAGTTTTGGTCACATTTTTAGTCATCATACCAGATGATTTGCTGTTGTAATTGTGAAAAACTCAGAGAGGTTTCTTCCTTCAGAACACTTCAGTCTGTGAAGAATCTGCAGAAGAAGGAAAACAAATCAGACAGCGCTAAAGTTGGCGCTTTCCAACAACTTCTGCTTTCAATGGCCATTCATCTTTTCAAAGTAAGATCTCTGATGAATATGTCTGTGGTATAAAATAGGCTGATAGCTGGGCTTTCTCAACACCAAGATGGGGAGTTTCTCTGTCTTCAGATATCCAGCCTTTCAGAACCTCTGGTGTCTGAAACTGGGCAGCTAATAAACTGTGATTCTTACACTACCTGTAGATGTGTAGTGGGAAAAGCTTGGCCTGAGCATTAGTTCTGCCCTTGATTTGCTGCTGACTGGAGCAATTTTTACTTAATTTCATGGGTTTTTTCCTGCAAAAGAGTTGTTGTAGTTGATTGTAATATTTGTACCTGTTTATGGTGGTCCTTAGATTTAGAGCATATTCCTTGTGTTGTTGGTAGTGGAGAGTTCTGAGCCTGTTTACTGTCTGCTTGTGATCAAACAGAACCAGTCTGAAACAGTGGATGTTCTGAGCGACCTTCTGAACTGCACAGAGAGGGCATTCAGCAAAGAAGCCAAGAAGAAGAAGACTGGTGAGTCCTTCCTACAGAAAGAAAGGGAGTGTGACTGTTAGTGGTCTGTCAAAGACAGAAGATGGCAGTTCTGCGTTAGTGAAGCACTACGCTGGTGCTGGCTTGGTGCAGTCACCCCCAGGAGAATCCCCTCTTCATTCTCTCTCTGTGCTGTTCCAAGCCTTCTGCTCCAGCTCTCTGCACTGTTGGTGGGTTGTGTTCCCGTGTGCCTCAGAAAGGAGAGCAGAGCTCCACAGCTGCCCTTGCTGAGTGAGCACTCCAAGGGACTTCATTCTCCTTGAGTCGTTGTTCTGTGTGGGCCAGTGGCTGGTGGTGAGCTGGTGGTGTCTGCCTGGCAAAGCTGTGGGCTTGAACACCCAGCAGGCATGAAACATGTTTTCATCTTAGCTTGAGTTCTGAGCAAACTGAATGTGTCCTCTGTGTATACACAGCATGTTCGGAGATGGAGGCTGATCCATGGTTAGGGCCTGTGAACCCTCAAGGTTGGGACTTGAACAGGAGAAAACTTGGCTTGATTTTTTGATTTTCTCTCCAGGTGTGGTCTTGTTCTCCTGAAATCTGTGTAAATCAATTTGAGGGCACTATGAAAATAAAAGCTGTAATTCTTTGGTGGTTTGATTGGTTGTAGAGCAGGATTCCCAAGCTTTAGGACGAATTAGGACTAAAGGACGAATTTCAAATGCCATCACTTTTCATGGGCTGCTGTGACTTCTGATTTCACTGGAAACACTATAAAATGCATGCACTTTTGCTGACCAGCTGGTAATTGCATTAATGTGGCAAAGTAGGTGTCACACGACTTGCAGAACTAGGTAATGATTTAATAAATTATTACTAACCTAATGTAATGATTTAATAAATAGTAGCTTTTGTTACTTCGTAAGCCTTTGCAGTGGTCAAAAGATTGTTTCAAGCATTTTTCTCCCTGTAGTTTCTCCCTGTGGTTTCTTCCTCCCAGCCTTCTGTGTTGCTGAGTGGGTACTTTTAAGAGTCAGCTAGAAGGACAATTTTAATTTTTATTCCTTGGTGAATTTTTCTGTAGTTTCTTACTGATATACCCGTGCCTCTTCCTGTCATTGTTTGTTTGTTCCTGTGCAGAAAACTCGGAGCCAGGATGGGTTGAGGTGATGGTGGAAATCCTTCTCTCCCTCCTTGCCCAGCCCAGCCTCCTCTTACGTCGGATTTCTAAGAGTGTGTTTGTATGGATATGCCCCAACCTGACCAAGAGGGGCTTGCAGCTGATCCTGGATGTAAGTGAAGCACTGGCAGGACCTTGTACTGTTTGCCTGTTTTGTCCCTAGCAGATACATATGTAAGGGTTTAATTTGGGTTTAATTTAAAGTCTACTTGATTTAGGAAATGTCCGATGATGTGTGCTGCTGAATTTCAACTGTAGTTTCTAGTTTCTCTTAGAGAGAGTTGGGGCCTTTTTTGTTTTGTTTTGTTTTTGTGGGGGAGGAGTTTGGGGTTTTTTTTACAGGAGCCTAAGATCTGCAAACTTTAGGCTGTATTATTTGGTAGTTTTAGGCTGAAGAAATTCCGGGGTCGGTTTATATAACTGATAGATTGTATACATGAGTATAAATGGTAACATTTCATTTTTTCTAGAAAGGTGCTTTTTTCATAGAGGTGCTAAAAATAAGTGACACTAAAAATCTGAAATGGTCATACCACTTCACTTAAGAAGGGTGATGCCTACTATGATGCCTTTGCAATATGTGAATTGCAAAGATGGGCTGTGAGGTACTTCGTGATGAACCTAATGCTTCATTTGTAACAAACCAAGATGTGTGATGCCACCAGCCTCTTCAGTTTTCTCCACCTTTTTTGTTATTTACAGAAAGAACTTGGCATGTTAACAAGCAGAAGGTTAATGCCCTTGCTTAAAATTCTGTTATTCAGCTGGTTTACTGTGCTGAAATTTCTGTCC
>VZUA01001299.1:9490-33887 GCA_013401035.1 Horornis vulcanius | reverse complement strand
CACACATACTTTTTTTCCCCCTTTTGCCATGTTAAAGTTAACTTCAGTCAATTCACTTGTTCAGGGCATAGAGGCAGCCTGTTCAGGGGCAGGAGTGTCTAGGTGAAAACTGATTTATTTCATCAGAGGCAGTGCTCTTTAACAGGAAATAATGGCTTCTGTGAAGTTGGTACAAGTATATAGTAAAGGAGAGATTGTATGTGGACTGTAGCTTAGCCTCCAGTCCCTGGGACTAAGCTAGTTTAATGATTTGAAGCTGTAGGTTATGACCCAGCAACTGGGTCTTGCACTGCTGCTTCCTTTCTGTGCTGTCCTGTCTCCTTCAGTTGGTCACCTCTAAAACCTGGAGAACAGCAAACCCTCAGCAGCAGCACTGTGTCTTTACAGACAAAGGTGTTTGTAGCTGTGGGATGGGTGTTACATGTCTGTCTGGGAGGTGCTTTTCTTTGGCCTGGGTGTTTGCTGTAGAGTTGGGTGTTCTGGAGATATTCAAAGGTTGCGTCTTGATGCAGAATTTAGCAAAAGAAAAGGCAGCTTTAAAACTTTAGGTAGTGTGAGTGACATTGTCAGCCCTTTTCCTCTGACACTGTTCCTACATGCCTAAAGGAGCAGTGAGGTTGTTCAGCTCTATGCTGAAGTAATTTGTGAGATAAAACAACACTTTGGGGGTGGTGAGAGCTCTCAAGGCAGTTTTAAGTGTGGCTCACAGTGATTGGGTTGGTAAGTTTTCTTAGCAGTAAGCTCAACCTGTATAACAAGTTTTAAACTGGAAAGGTGGATTTGCAGTGATCTTACTGAGACTGAACTTCAGACTGAAGCTTGTACCTGTGGCCAAGTTCTGCTCCTCTGATGTTACTACTGGGGCACAGATGCCTGCAGGAGACAGTAATGCAGCAGTTTTCCTGGAAAAGGAAAGAGATTGAGAGATTGGTGTTATTTGTGAGTGGGGGAACAAAGGCGAGGGATGTTTTAACCAGGGAAGCGGGGGGGTTGTTGTCCTATCCTGAATTCATTTAGTACCTGTTTAAACCTGTACATCAGAAAGATACAAGGTGTGTGTGACAGTGGATCTGCAAAACCACCTTGTTCCAGGCAGTTCATGCTTCCCAGCTGGACTTCTCACCCATTTTGAGATCACACTGGCTGTAGGACCCTGTGGCTCATGCTCTGCTAGTTCAGATGTGTTCTGCCTGTGGCAGCTGGAGCTTTGAATGCTCAGGATATTGGCTGGCCTGTTTTCAAGCTCTGCCTTTCTTCAAGTGGGAAGTTAAAGTCCCAAACATGTCTGTGTGAAAGTTTAAATGCTTCAGGCTTTAAAAAAAAATAGTGTTTGGTTGTCATTCATTTATTGAACTGAGAAATCTGGTGTGGTTTGTGATGGTTTGGGTGGGTTGTTTTTGTTTTGTTTTGTTTTGTTTGTGGTTTTTTTTCCTACAGTAGCAGTTGGGATCCCTTTCACAAACTTTTGTTGATCCTTGCCATCCCATATGTATGTTAAACCAACATATAAGTTAAGGCTGTACTGTCTTCTCAGAATATGGCCTGCCTCATCCCTGCCATGTGTCCTTGCAGTGTTCTCTGTTGTAGAAATAAGTGACTAGAAACTATACAAAATCACTTGATTGCAAGCAGCAACTGTGAAGCTTTTCAAGAGGACCTTTAGTGTGGGGGAATGCTACAAGTTAAAGTGAGAAAAGGAAGAAAGGTAAAGATTGACTTTGTAGGGCAGTCTAATCTAAGTTGTTGAATGCAGTTCTGCGGACTGAGGTCCAAAGAATCAGTCACACTGTGACCTTGTCCTTGCAGAAATATCTTCAGTGGTAGGAGAATGGGGCCAGTGCCCCACATCACAGTCTTCTGGTACATCCAGGCAGATCTGAGGGCTTCCCCTTACAGACAAGGTGCTTTCACCAGGGTGAAGAGTAGCTGCCATTCCTGGAGTGCAGTAACCAGGCACAAACCTGTCACACAGCGGTGCTGCGAGCAGCTCAGGTACAAGTGGCAGCTGGGGAAAGGGACCCCAGTGATAACTGCATGGGAAAATGACCGTGACAAAGCCATCACAAGTGGAGCTTGCATTGTCCCTTTGAGTTGTCCTGGTGCTGGTGGATTGTGATGTGTCTGGCACAAATGATCTCACTGGCAGTGCAGTTAGCCAGCAGAATGTGTGTGGTGCTGACAGGATGGGGGAGACTGGAGCTGTTTCATGGACGAAGGGTGTTCCTGTCGCCTGATGTCTTCCACAAGCACTAAACATATTCTCTCAAATTCTGTTTGGAGAAAAACATGTGTGAGTTAGTCCTCACTTCCTCCTTTCTTAGGACAATTCATTCTTACTGCTGCAGTCATTTTCCAGGAGACCTTGACCTTCAAATTTCTTCCTTGTGCCTGTTTCAGTGGGTATAGTGTTGCTTTTTCAATATGCACAAAAGCTTGGTTTTTTTAGTTTGTGCTGATGGAGCATAAACCAGGGATCAAGATGTGTTTAATTTAATGATTATTGCATGACTCAGCTACATACCAGAACCCTCCTGAGCCTTAGGTGAGGAATGTCTTCCTGGTTTATTTTTAGCTGTATGGGTCTGATGAGCAGAGCTACAATAACACCTAATTCTGTAATTGTGCAGTCCCGGGCTGTCCCTAGGCTGATGCTGTTGCAGCACAAACCCCTCAGTGCTGCACTGGTAATTGTGGTGAGGTTCTCACTGTAGTATCCCCCCATTCCCATATATGAGGACTGGATGAGTCCATGAACTAATGTTTCTACCCTAAAAACTCTCTCTGTGAGCATGAGGATCAGGTGAAGAGGGAAAACACGTGGCTGTGGTTGCATTGCAATACCCAGGTGTGGTGCTGATGCAGGCTCCTGCAGGCAAGGGCACCTGCCAGCTCCCAGCTGGAAACAGGCTGAAGCACAGCCTCTCTGGAAGCCTGACCTGGAACAGCTGTGCTTTTCCCTGAGAAGTCCAGCTTGTTGGCCAGCAGGATTGGAAGCAGTTTGGAAATGAGCACTAATAAATGAAACATTACTACTGCCAGAGTAAGGCGTTGTCTCCATCTTGCTTGTGGCAGACACTTAAAACCTCTTCAGTCTGAAACTTTTTCCATGGATTTACAGAAATGGTTTCATGTCCATCCCTTGTTCTTTTCCTTTGGGAAAGGCACTGGGAGTGTAGACATCAACACAGTTGCTAAGAGCCTCTGCAATTACTTTAGCACTGTGGTCACACATCAATTTGAATACATTCCTGCTTTCTTATTTACATTCAAAGCTATATTGATTGAGGATGTTGCAGTAGCTGGAAGCTGGATAATGAGGCTATATTTGTCCATCAAGGGAGTTTATTTTCTGTGATTTGGCTGGAACTCTGCAGAGCTGATGTAAGTGCAGAGCTGTCATGAAACTAATAAAAGTAATTTTACTTAGTGTGGAAATGAGAATGGGCACTGAGACAGAGTTCAAAATGTCATCTAATGTCATACAGATTCATTAGTATTTCAGAATGTGTTTTTATAAAGCTGTCTGTGACAAGGAACCCTTTAAGATCTATCTAATACAGAGTGTATTTTAGGTAAGTTGCTAATTAATCTTGGTGCTTTGGCAGTCTCCCCAAAGGGATCAAGCATATATAGTCATAATTTTACAGAACTGAAGCAGGTCTGTGCCAGAGCTGCCATCACCAGAAGAGTAAAATACGATCCCAAAGTCCTGCCAAAGAGGTCTTGGCTGGTTGACAGTTGTCCTTCTGAACAGTTTATGTTCTATGTAAATATCTAACTTAAAAATTAATTAAACTTTAATACAGCAAGAGCAGTAAAAGTGCTGCAAGGCCTTGGAAGCCAGCACCCCTCTGTGTGAGTGTTTGGGAGTATTTCACTTCGTGCTGGGGAAGATGAATGGATCCCCACACTAATGCATCGTGCCCTGCCTGCGTGCTCACAGATAGCTGCCAGCAGGTAGTAGAGGAAGAGCTTGTTATGGAACATTTTGCATAAGCTGTTACTAGAAATGAAACAAAATAAGCCTCCCCAGATAAGAACCAGCACCAGTTCAGCTCTACCTCCTTTGCATCAGGAATGAGCACTGGGGGAGCTGGGCAATAGGCTGTGAGTGAAAGGTTCCCTTCCTTCAGAGCATCCTCTGTCCCTACCACAGGTCAGACACCCTGTGCCTGTGTCCTCTGGAGAGGTGTCACTGCTGGACAGACCTTCAGAAGGTGAATTGTCCACAGGCACTGAGATCCAAGGGATGCAGTGCTGGAGAGGCTGTCGCCTGTCAAATCCATCCTTTTCATCTTCCTTGGTTCAGTATGTTCCCTCTTCTCAATAAATAGAAATCGTTTGCAGCTGGAAAATCTACGACAAACTGACATGCCTTGGCTCCAGTCAGTGTCCTGTTCCTGTTTTTGTTTTGTGTAAGGTGATGGTCAAGGAGAGTCTGTGTTTTGCAAGGTGAAGCTGAGCTGTGGGTGGGCTCTTGGGCGTTTTTGATCTATTTCATCACGAGCCAGCAGAGCCCTGTGGCATGAACTAGCTCTAGGCATGTGAACTGCCCACTGAAGTTGAAGGGAAAGCAGTTGAATGCTGAAATGCTTTGCTGGGTCAGAACCAGAGTGCTCTACGTTTTTGTGGGGAGATTTTTAGTTCCCAGACTTGCAGGATGGTTGTGCATGTGGATTATTGCATCCCAACCTTTCATTCTGGAGAGTGTTTCTTGCTCTGGGATTGCACAGAAAAACCATTTTCCTTTGGTGAGCAGGAGAACATTGACAGCATCTATAAATAGTCTCTGATGTTCTTTGGAAAGGTGTCTGATGCCACAGCAAAACGTCTCTCCCTGGGGAACTGCTTTCTAAGCTGTGTTTCTCTCTTACTTGTGTGAGATGTTTGAACATTTTAAAAGGTCTGTTTAAATTTTTCAGGTGCTCCTGACTGCATTTAAGGCTGAGTGCTCGAAATCCCATGGCAGGAGTTCTCACTTGTATTTGCATTGAGAACTTGGCGTGCTTGTGGTTTATTTCAGTTGAATTTGGGACCCCTGTCACTGAACCTGCAGGGTCTCTTGGGAGCATCATGCATGTTGTGAGCTGTTTATGTTTGTTTATTTTTCCTTCATACACTTTTTTTGTTGTTGTTGTTGTACTTCTTGGTGACTTCTAATGGCCTCTCTGTCTTTTCCTTGAAGTGTCTAGCAGACAGTTGCCTGCATTGCCCACAAACAAATCCATAGTGATACCAGGCATTAATTGACTGGCACAGAGACACTGCCCTGTTATTTTTATGTTCCACCATCCTCAGTGTAGCACATGCAGAACATGTAAAAGCTTCTGTTTGCCTCTTTGTTGTGATTCTGAGATCTAAGCTGTATTTATTCTGCTCACTGCTGTTAAGCTGATTGTGTTGATGATCATGTAGCAAATCCTCAGTAACGGAGGAAACATTCTAGTCTGTTCCTGGGAAGAAATAAAAAAATTAAAAGCTCACATAAACTTAAATTCTTGCTGTAGACACAGCTGCTGGTAAGAGCTGTCCAAGGAGAGAAGTGCAGTAACAGCCCTGTGTGTAGGATGGACTTGCTGAGTTAGATCTAAACCATACTGCAGTGATTTTCCAACTCTGAGTAATTTCCTAGCCTACTAAATTAAACTTGCCATCTGACACATGGGGAGTTGATAGTTTTTTAAAAGTGAATTGATAGTTTTTAAAAAGAGGTTGAACCACCCCAGTGTGTTGTGCTCCCAAACACAGCCCCTCCAACAGTTTGAGGAGTTGGTGTTTGTGTAGAGCAAATGGGAAAAGTTTGCTTGGAGATAAGGTCATTACCATGTATTTAATAATGCCATAACAAACACAGGAGGGGAAGAAGTGGCTGTGGTGTGATAAAATTAGTGACTCTCAGTCATATGGACTCAAGCTATAAATATAAAAATATAAAAAAATCTGCAAGATATTAAAAAAATCAGGATAGAATCCTGTTGAAGTTCTGAGCAATGATTTATGTTCTGTTTACAGTGAGCTATGGGATCTTGGTGTGGGAGTACTTGGAGATGTGTTGGAAGGGTGTTTTGTTGGCAAGTGAAAACGGATTAGGGCTTCTACAGCATAAAATGAAGTGCCAATCTGGGCTCTGCTCACTGACAAGGATGTCCCCAAGTGTCTGTGTACTAAGTGACAGGTCCATTTTGGTTGTAGTATGGGGGTGTGGGAGTAGTGGGGTTTGGCTGCTTCTCTTTCTGCTTTCCCTTGGCACATACTAAAATGCCACTCTGCAGAAGTTGAAGCACAAGGAGTTCAGGTGGCTCTGCAGGATTTCCTCCTCCACACAGAACAGGGTTTCCAGCACTGTCCCTCTTCCCAAGGGTGCTGTGCCCTCTGTCTTGTCATCATGCCTCTCTCAGTAAATTCTGCAAAATGCAAAGAGTGTCCAAAAGAATGAATCTTCAAAGTTCAACCCAGCACAATTTCCAACTTTTTTTTTCCTTAGCAATGCTTTTTATTTTGATATTCCAAGCTAACAGTTTTACTGGCGTGCGAGTACCATTTTTTAATACTGCATGAAAACTAAACTTCATTGATGTTGATGTTTGAGTGAATTGGAATTCTAATTTCTCATTATCTGCTGATAAATGTTCTCAAAAGATGAAAACCTTTGTTCTTGCAATATCAAACCTGGTCTGGTGTATCGGGCAGCAGCTAAAAGCACACACTGCCTAGGCAACATGGGCTTTTTTTAAACATGTGCTGCTCTTAAATCTCCTAAATTATTAAATTAGACTTCAGCAAAGTCTCCTTAAATAGGCTGCATTATGCTGTAGCTGCCTTCTGAATTGCCTCAAGAAAATCCTTTTGGGAGTCTCTTCTGAATTGAGGGCTTTGCTGTGCAGAGACAACTGGCTTGGAAAGTATTGGGAGGAGCAGTGAGGGTGAGGCAGCTGCAGGGACAGTTTTGTCTTGGCCTTGCCAATGTGTGTGAGTAACTTGAGGTGTCAGTGGAGCCTCTTGGTGTTCAGTACTACAATATATAAATAATAAAGTTAAATAGAATTTGACAAAATTGAAGCTTTGGGGTTGGGTTGGGTTGGGTTTTTTTTGATAGGAAAGCCAGAGTTGAGAGAGAGTGTCCCAGATGATTTCCTGAGAGGTTTCTTTGAGCCTCGGATACTGGGATGTCCTGCAAGAGTCTTTGCTTTGATTTCCTAACAAAAGAACATTTCTTGGTCTGAGGTTTAGAGTAAGAAACTTGTAAAAGCAAAGTAGAAATGCTCCAAAATAAACAGGGTCATATTAGGAAACCAAATTGTTTAGATTATTTTTTAAAATTGTGACTGTGTCCTTAACTGGGGAGAGAAGAAGGAAAATAGGCTTGGTTGCATTTCAGAGTGCATTCCTATTCTTTTCTCCTCTGGTCTCAGTATGTCCTGTGGTACCAGTATTCCCAGTATTCCCCACCAGTGTTTCACTCCTGTAACTGGGCATTACAGGAAGAGCAAAAAAACATCAGAGCTCATGGATGCTAATCTGTGTTCTTGTGTTCTGCTGCTGATTTATTTTGTGACCTCATGGCTCACTTAATAATGGCATCTTTTCATTTCCCAAGAATTTAGGGTAATAATATATTGACTTTTTTTTGGAGCAAAATGTTAAGATTGATTGGCCTTTCTGATATGGTAAGTGGTTACCCCAGGGAGAAATGAATCTCTGTGTTGACCAAAGCAGCAGTCCAATATATGGATTGCTGTGTCCCAAGGGTCTGCCTGTTGGCCTCTGGTGAAAGAAGAGTGCAAGGTTTTCCCCAGCACTGAATACTCAGCATTTGTTGTATGCCAATGAAATACTCAGAGCTGGTATCTAATCCCATCAGCCAGGCCTGGCCCAGGTCTCCTGTGTATTATTTTGTGTGATTGTTGTTCTGACTGCACAGATGTCCTGCAGACCCTTTATCTGAGGCACAAAAGCTTCCAGTGCACCCCAGCATTTAACATGCAGGTATCCTCTGAAAAACTGCAGGCAGATGTCTCTGTGTATTGACTCCTCTCTACTCCCTTTAAAATATAGCAACTTCTTATTTGTATCACTACATCTTCTTAGACTATGGTGAGCATGGGAGGAAGCTTTAATTTTTCTTTTAATTATTTTTTTGCCTCTTCCAGCTGCCGACAGAACAGTGCTGAAGGAAGCAGCTGTACCTGTGCACCCTTATATTGGGCACAGATGTCCTGCTGCAGTGAGCAGACTCTCCCAAATGGGCCCCTCTGGTTAGTCAAGTGCAAGCTGAGGCTTTCCCTCTGGCAAGAGCACCCTCCAGAGCACTGTTTGTAGGAGAACCAAGCATCAAAAAAGTCCATTCCTTGGCAGCAGTGAAGAGAATGTGTTTTGCAGAGTCCCTGTTTAAACAATTAATGATGGTTTAGGGCATGAAGAACTCTGTGTGTGAGCGAATTCTGTATATATGGTCTGCAGGCTGTGTATATGATCTGCCAGGACTGCTAGTCCTGGGATTTCTGCTGTCTCAAGTACATTTAAAACCCATCTGTTGTGGCTGTGTCAGTGAAATCAATGGATGTCTTTACCTGTAGGGTCTAGACTGACACAACTCCTTAGGTGCAGCTGCATTATATAAAGCTGGTTTGTGTGGGGTGCAGCTCAATCCACATCTTCAGCTGGATTGAGCAGCAGTGCTTGTCATGCTATAGCCATTTTCAGGTTGTGGGGGAGGAGGAGGATGTGCCAGGGTAACTAATGGGATAAACTCTCTGTTGTCTGGCAAGTCCTCAGTCACAGAGAATGAAGTGAGAAGCTTGTCTGATCAATCAACTGCTGCTCTTCAGAGCCCTGGGAATAGTAGTGGAATCGTAACAGGTTGCTTAACTTCTTCTTGTTACTAGAGCAGGACTTCTGAGTCATAGATGAAGAAGTTTATGAAGGATAATAAAATAGGAGAGGGGAGTTAGAAGGAGGGGTAGGAAGATGGAGATTCCTTCGCAGGCAGTTTTGTCTCTGCTTCCAGGGAGCTTTGTTCTTTTTCAGAAGAAAGGTAGCAAAACCTGAAAGCCAAAAGTAGACTATCCAAAGTAGGGACCAAGGTCTGACCTAGCTCCACATCCTGTGGTTTTCTGCTACATGGAGGCATTTTTGCCATCTCTGTCTTGGTCTTGAGCCTTTCTCATGGAGATGAGGGATCTTGAGCAGGTGATTGCTTTTCCATTTTTTCCATTGCCAAGGTAGTGATTGGGAAGTTGACCTGCAATGGAATTACTCCATGGATTACTGTATGTTTAAACAGTCCCAGGAGGACACACAACCCCTAAGTTTGCAAATTGCTGTTCTGCAAGTTTAAAGCAGCCAGAGGGAGAGGTTTAAGAATGAAAGTTAAACCCCCAGAGTTCATTCATCATTTTTGTGCTCAAGAAGCCTAAACAGATCATCTATACAATGGTGATGATCAAATGAGCAAAAAGTGTCTTGCATGGCAATTATTTTCAATGTGTTAATTATATGTAAGCTGTTGTGAGTGGTTTAAAGGTTCCTGCCAGATCTGTGGAAATCTGCATTTTTACTGGGAAGGAAGAAGACAGATGCCTGAAGCTGGGCTGCAGTGGAGCTTGGCTTGTTCTAAACCATTGACGATTGCAAGAGCTTGAGGACGTAGGATGTTTGGTGGGAGTACAGGGAAATTGCTTTTCTTGTCCAAGGCTGTAAAATGTGACTTAGGTGTCACTTAAATGCTTTGCATGTTGTAATTAACCAGCCTTGCAAAATTTTTCTCATCCATTTGTCACTGGAACTTAATTTAACGTCATTTGTTTTCATCACTTTTTAGCAGGGAGAATTTTATTCCTCAGCTCATAAATCTCTTTTCTTTTTTTTTTTCTTTTTTTTGCCAAGGCCAGACTGAGGGAGGAACCTGCTTTCTAGCCCAGAGCATGATGTTTGGAGCACTGTGAAGGTGTGGGAGCAGGGGATGGTGGATGACAGCTGAGGGTTTCTGCTAAGTTTTCACTTCTGCATTCTTCTATGATCTATGTTTCTGGAGGCAGAAGGACAGACCTGGAAACTCATCTGACCTTAGACAGCAATATCACACCTTGTCAGGGCTGGCTGAGGAAATGCACTGAAAAAGCCATTTTGTTAGCCTGAGGACACTGGGTTGTAGCAGGAATTACTGAATTTGGCTCCAAAGTCAGCAGATCATGCAGGAGATGTTTTCATGGTCTTGGTGGTGAGTGTGAACTCTCTGTCTGTGCTTTCAGGCACCAGGACTCTCTCTAGTGTCTGACAATGCCAGGCAGGACTGAGGAGCCAGCCAGGAACAAGGTGCAGGGAAGGCTCTTCTTGGGTCTCTTAATCAGAAGGAAAACAGGGTAAATTTGGGGTGAAAGTTGATGTCTAATTTTTAAACCAAGAAATAGTTGTGTTGTTGCTCAGGTGTCCTTGCTTGGGCAGTTCTGCACAGCTGAACATACCACCCACATTCTCCTAACAATCCACTTCTCCCAGAAGCTGTGAGCACTTTCCACACTGAAACCTTTTAGACAGCTACTGAATGACAGTCTTGGCTCTACTATTTGTGTGTGCCTTTTTTCAATGGTGGTGAGGAGGGAAAATTAGCTTTTGTTACCAAAAATAGTTTTCTTAAGCCACAGCCAAGGCTTTGTCTTATCCTCCCTCCCTGTTGGATTTGAAATATGTATGAATCATATCTGTGTGCATATGCTGTGTGTGAGATAGTGCACTTACAACTTGGGGATTGAGGAAAAGTGATTTGGCAAATGTTTCTTAAGCACCCCTGGCTTTCACTTTTTCTATCTAAAGCATTCAAATAAGTTTTGTATGTTTAAAGTAAATAATTGGTGTTTGAAGCTTGTTCAGTGAGGATACGTGTTAAGGATCTTGAAGCATAATTTCTTGTCTGTCCTTAAATTTGGAAGAAATCCCTTTCTGTCCCTCTTCTTGTCTTCCCCCAAGGAGGCCATGGAGATGCTCCAAGGGCTGGAGCCCCTCTGCTCTGGAGCCAGGCTGGGAGAGCTGGGGGTGTTCACCTGGAGAAAAGAAGGCTCCAGGGACACCACAGAGCCCCTTGCAGGGCCTAAAGGGGCTCCAGGAGAGCTGGAGAAGGCCTTGGGACAAGGGATGGGGGGACAGGACACAGGGAATGGCTTCCCAGTGCCAGAGGGCAGGGCTGGATGGGATGTTGGGAAGAATTCTTCCCTGTGAGGGTGGTGAGGCACTGGCACAGGGTGCAGCTGGTCGGGTTGGATGGGGCTTGGAGCAACCTGGGATAGTGGAAGCCGATGGCAGGGGTGGAACAGGATGGGATTTAAGGTGTCCCATGCAGGTCAAACCACTCCATGACTGTATGGTATATACAGCATACATGACATCTCCAGCCATTGCCTCTGAACAGCCTGCTGGGAATTTGCTGTGTGGAACAGGTCCATTGTTGTGGGTCTTATTGTCCCATCCCTCTCATAATTTGTCCTTTTTAATAACCTTCAAGGCTGAGTTTCTAAGTCAGATTCAGCTGCCAAACCGATACCAAACAGACTTGTAGCTCTTGGGCTCAGAAATACTCAAAGGGATGAATCAAACATGGTTGAAAATAAGAAACCCTGAAAGTCAAGGCTGCTCTGTTGCAGCCTTTGTCTCCATCCCACATCCAATACGAATGTAAAATTAAAATAGTTTGACTGTATGAGCAGAAATGGGGGTAGATTGGCACTTGCTTCATGGCTTTGGATGCTGTTTGTTTTCTTTTTAAAAAAGCTTTAAGAGTAACTGGAAGAGGCTTTTGCTGTGGTGCTCTGCATCTCCTGCTCTGTAGTAATAAATGACAGGTTGATCTCCTCTAACCAATACTGCTATAAGGTGGAGCTTTTGGATTTTGGAGTGGGTTGGTTGGTTTATTTTAAAGATGTAATAAGTTACAGATAACTGAGGAATTTATTTCATAGTTTAATTATTTATTAAAATTCAAAAAACTTAGTTAGATTTTCCCATATTCTTGGCCTCTGTTCTTTTACCCAGCTTTCCTGGTAGCATTTGTCACAAGTGATTCATGAGATTGCAGTCTCAAAGGGGTTGGGAGGAGAGAATTTCTAGAAGTGCAATTAATTTTTGCCATATCCCTGTTGCTGTAGAATAGTCTTAATGCTGAGGATTACACACTGAGAGCTGCTGTTTTACGCTGTGTGCTGGCACTGAGTCAGATGTGCTGGCAGGGCAGGCTCTGTGCCAGAAGGGAGGCAGCAGTGCTCTGAAATACCAGTGGCCTCTGGAGTGACACCAGCTGTATATTTTTGTCTCCTGGACTTCAAGTGCAGTGGAATGTTGCTACTAAAACTTCTGATGGTTCTTTACTTCTAAAAATGCATTGGAGTTGCACAAAACTGTAATTTTCCAGGTAAGATGTTATATATGTGTACATATATATATGTGTGTATATATATAATATAAAGGGCCTAAGATGGTCTTGCCACACTGGTGACATGTTTCATGTTAATACACTTTGTTCATGCTGTAAAAAGATGAGGAAAATCCTCTTCATGACTTTGGTTAGCATTTAAACTCCCCACTGCTTATCTTACAAAGTGTAAGGAGGTGTGATAAGCTCAAATACTGTCCTGGGTCAGATTTAGTGAGAGTTTCTGTCCTGCCACGTGCTTGAGGCAAGCCAGGCAGACTTGCTGTTTCCTGAAAGCTGGAAATGGCTGTCAGGGAGTTTGGGAGGGTTACTCAGCTGTAGCCTGCAAACTGCTTTGGGATCACCCAGCAGAACAGCTGTGTGAAAACTCAGAGTTGGGGTTTGGTGTGTCACAGTGCAGGCACATCTTAAGGCTCCTGCTCCTCTGATGGTGGCAATGGTGGCTGCTGATTTCAGTGTCTTTTCTCTCAGGAGTGTGCCTGGGTGGCATTTTTCACTTGTTTGCAAAGCCACCTCCAGCCAGTATCCTAAACCACCTGGGACTGAAAAGTGTTTATTTTTGCATCAGAAACAAGTGTCCTTCTATTAACAGAGTGCTTCTCTTTGGAAAAACAACTCTGAATTTAGGTCATGCCTTCATCTCTTCAGAATTGCAAAGGCTTGTTTGTTTTGTTCTTTTTCTCTTTCACAACTGCAGTGACTGAAAACATTTCTATCTGTTCCACTCCATCCAGCTCACCTGACTGGTGACTGGGGAGAGCAACTTCTGACCTACCTGTGCTGGATACCTGATTTCAATAGGAAAACAGTGGCTGGATTGGTAGAGGCTTAATCTATGGCCATATTTAATGGTTAGGCCAGATGTCTTCTCCCTCCCCGTGCAGGATAAAGTTGGGTTGTATGCAAACTCCTCTCACACTCCTTTTTAGTATCTGACTAAGGTGGGTGAGCACACCAGCACATCTTGGTTACTGCACTGAGAACATTGTTTCAGAAAGAAGTCACAACATTTTGCATGGAATGGTATTTTGTGTAATTGTTGTAGATAAGAGAGAAATGAACAAAGCCACAGAAAATCTTAGGGTCAGCACTGCCCTTAGTTATTTTTTGTTCTCTGCTCCCACATGATAATGAGCATTTCTGCCTTATTTCGTAGTATGCTTGATAGATATATGTGGGAGTCTGTATGTGTATCTACTGTGCCTGCTTGAATAGACTTTCCTTGTATTTTTATTTTTTTTTTTACTATTTTTACTATTTTATGTTCTTTTTAAAAACTGACATTAAGGAGAAAATTATGGCAACTGGGTGGCTTTTAGTGCACAGGATGCACTGCAGCATACAGCTCCCTTTAGAAAAAGCTCTAATCTGGCTGTCAGCTGCTTGTAACTATTCTCACACATTCTCATTTCAGGGACTGTGCATATGGGGGGTTGACAACCCTCTTTTCTCAACTGGACTGGAGTTTGGTAGCTGGGACTCTTGAGTCTTCCACTATTTTTGTCCATTTATGAAGTGTTGATATTACTTGGCTCTCTCATAGGGCTGTCAGGAGCACAGCAGGCTTGATTTGGCACTGAGAAAATGCAGAGAATCTTCTGTGATATTCTTGGGGACAGTATTGTTCTGTCAGCCTCCAAAATTGCCAAATGCCTGTAAGATATTCCAAAATACCAGTGTTGCTGGGGAGGACAGGAGGGAGAGAGACAACTGGGTTGTCAAGTGCTTGAGCTCCAGGTCTGTGCTGGATTTTGTGGAAATACTCTCCAAACTTCAAATTGCTGCTGGTCTGTGATTTGATGGTAAAACATGCACCTGGTCATGTGTAAAAGAGACATCACAAATATATTAAGGGTAAATGATGAGCTGTGAGAAATTGAAAGGGTTGAAAGTATTGGTGCAAAAGATTTGAACTGGTTGGGGTGTCTTGGCTCCTCCTAAGGTGCTCTGTGTGTGGTTTTGTATTTCAAAAGTCTCAATGAAACCTCTGTATCACAGAACTGAACATGGGTCAATTTTTTGACTATTCTTCATTGCTGAAAAGATCTTTTTGCATTACTAGTACTGCCACTGGTGGTGCTCCAGTGACGTGTTTCCAAAGTGGCTGGGGATGGGAAGATCCTCATTCCCAGGAGATGGCTTCCAAAATCCCCTGAGCAGTCTCATTTTCTTTTTTAGGCTGTTTTCATTAAAAAACATTGAGCGTTTGCATTCCCAAAACGTGGGATGTGTTGAGATGAGCAAGAAAGTGGCTTGTGGTGTCTGACCAGCCCTCTAAAGCAGGTGTGGGGTGATGAGCATTCACTCCCATGTGCATGGATGTCACACCTCTAACATGTCTGCTTTCAGCTGCATTGTGTCCATGTGTTGGAGAAGATAAAACAAGGAAAATGAAATGCAACAGCAGAGCTGTTTCTCTGCCACCTCAAGGAAACTGCTCCTGAAGACCTGACTGCCTTTGGGTCTCTCTTTACTTATGCAAAGTGCTCATACTCTTACCCCCACTTACATTAGGTGGTAAACAAAGCTTTTTTTGCCTGGTGAAGCTCCTGAAGGTCATGAAAGTGATTGTTCTTTGAGTGTTCAAAATCCTTTTTGCAAATCCTGCCAGGGACTACTCTACAGGGAGCTATTCCATGTCCTCCCAGCCAGTGGTTTGATATTTCTCAGCCCTGACAAGTGAATTGTGGCTGAAAAGCCATTGCTGGGGACTGTTGCTTTCCAAGGGGATGTGGCAGCTTTGTGCTCCTGGTTGCTAGATTGTTTTCTCTTGGTACATTTGCCTGTTAAGCAATCTTCTGATGACATTCAGGATCCTTCTGCATGTGCTTATGGATGCAGTGAGTGATGTGTGATGGTTGCACCACCTTCTAAAGAAAGCTTGGTGCCCCTCCTGGTTTGGTTTCAATTTGCTGAGGTGGGATGGCATCAGCAGAAGGATTGAGAAGTGTTGTTTCTTACTGGGTCTACCCTTGGAGCAGGATTGGAGAACTTGATTTTAGTTTTGGTTCTGCCTCTGATGTTTTTGGCTGAGTTCACCAGGTCAGTCCCTCTCCCTGTGGTTTAACTTTTGGTGCAGAACTGTTCAGTTTGCTGTGAAAGAATAGGCTGTACAAGGGCTGTATGTTAATAACAGCTCTAGGAACAGAGAAGTCATTGACTCTGGGATGGATTACCTTAAACTCCAGCATAGCAAGGTGCTGATGACCCTGTAGTTATTAGTGTCATGTTTACTCTCTGACTGAGATGTTCTTAAGACAAATTTTATTTCAACCAACAAATAAATATTTGATTTTTGTTGTTTCAAATGAGAGAAGTTGTTTGTGCTTAGTACTAAATTATCATTGGTTTAAAAAACAATCAGGAAAAAGAATAATGTTGAGTAGAGCAATAGCAGTGTTTTAATGATGTGAAACTCAAAACATATTTTCACTTTGCTGAAATCTAATACACAGGCTGGAGGTGTGAAAGCTCTGAGTGTGACAGAATTACTAAAGAGTGCTAGCACCAGCCAGGATCCTCAGATGTTGGGTGTTCTGACTTCCTCATTTGTGTCACACAGAAGGGAATGCTCAGTGGTTTGGATTTTTTTTTTTCTTTTTCTTTTAAAATACTTTTCAAGGTTAGTGCTTTCTGAAGGGTAGGTCCCATTCAGGGACTGTTGTCAGTGCACTGTATGAGTCTCAGGTCTCCAGAGCTCCCATTCCATTGGATGGCTTTGATTTCCTCCCAGTTCTTTTCCTCATTAACTTGCAGTGCTCCTACCCAGTGCTGGCTGGAGCAGTTCCCAAGCTGGCCCTTGTCACTGGTGCCCCTGCAGTTAACCTGCAGTCCTGGGATATCCCAGGATACCTTAACACCACCCTTCTCTCTGCTTTACACCCACTTGCAGTACAAATGTGTCTGTAATTGTCAGAGAAGAGCTGGTGCCTGGAGGTTTGTGACCCTGCCTGGACCTTTCAGAATGAATTACAGTCTCTCATCTGCTCCGAGGGTCACGTTCTCTTTGTAATTGCACTGAAGTGACTTTCCACTACATTTGGTAGACTCATGCAGACATGCCATAATTTGTTCTGTGGGACACAGCCTCCCCATAATTACAAGGAATATGTAAACCTGCCTGCCTTGAAGATGGCATTAGGGTGTTCTCTCACTGAATGAGCATAAATCTTCTGACATGGCCTCATTGGTTCCCTGCTGCATTTTCACCTTCCAGTAAAGAACAGAATTTCTGTGTGTAATGAAAGCTCTTTGTCTTTGGATAATTCTCTTTGCTGGCCATACTGGTGCAAACTGGAGATAAACTTACAAGGATGTGTGACATTATTTGTTGTGAAACAGATACAAGTGCTGGTATTCTCCAGGGAGCAACCTGTGTTCCAGTGTCCCTTCTGTCCCAGAAGCCTGGGATGTGTTGTATAGGAAACACAGACATTCTTGAGCTTGTGACGTGTTCTGTGTGACTGCCTTCAACTCTGGCTGGCTGTACTGCTCTCAGGAGTTTCAGGGATTTCTTCCCTTTGCTCACTTTGAATTACTCAGTAAATAGCTCCCTAGAAGTGACTCAATAGAATTTTTTAGCCTCCTGCTCCATGTTTTTCAGGTTGCTCCAGGGGGTCCCTGGAGGCCAGGTTAGATATCACCAGGTTGCTTTTATCCTTGAGGTCTCAGACTTTTCATCTCAATGATGTCTGTCTTTCATATGGAGCTTTACAAACTTTGCTCATTTGTTTTTCTGTGATATGTGGTTAAAGAACAGCAGCCATTGCTTTCTTTGGATGAGATTAGCTCTTGTAAATCCTTCTGATTTTTGATATTTGTAACTGCATTCAGTTTTGGTCTGTGTGATGGCAGCTAGAGGCAACATTATTTTCTTTATATGAGTAGAATTTGCTCACTAACTCCGTGCTGCTACGAAAAATTTCCCCTTAAATCCTCTAAGCTATTTGTACTAATCCTCATTACTGTATTTTGTGCATTTTTCTATTTTGCCTTTGACTAATGCTGCATTTTTCTCTTGTACCTAAGAAAGCCTTAAAATAGGGATTCTGGAATAGAACAGGATATATAAGAAGATTGCAGATTACTGTTGCTTTTCTAGTGGCCATTCTTTTCATTGCTGTGTTAATGTAGAGGCTTAATGAGCAAGTTTGGCTCCAGGGCAAGGCTGAGTGCTGCTCTGGACAGCAGCTCCCATCTAGTATTTCTTTCAAATGAAGCATTTGCTATCCTGCCAGCTTTTATTTTTTATTATTTGTGCCTATTGCAATGGTCAGGCCACAGTAAAAGGGCCAGTCACTCAAAGGTGCTGCCTGAAAACTTGGGGAGACTGACAGTGATGTCCTTGGAGCAGCTGCTAAAGCATGTTTTGGATATTCGTGCCTAAATCTAGAACTGTAATGATCCCTCCACTCCCCTTTGACCTTCTCTTTTATATATGTGCATTCAACCAAAACCCACCACCATGTCTCCTGAGGGGTGACTGTAACAACCTAGAGAATGTTTTCAGTGAAGGAGGGCACGTTTAGGTTGGATATTAGGAAGAAATTATTGCCTGTGAGGGTGGTGAGGCCCTGGCACAGGGCGCCCAGAGAAGCTGTGGCTGCTCCATCCCTGGAAGTGTCCAAGGCCAGGTTGGATGGGGCTTGGAGCAGACTGGGATAGTGGAAGGTGTCCCTGTCGGCCCTTGCAGGGGGTTGGAATGAGGGGATCTTTAGGGTCCCTTCCAACCCAAATCAGTCTGTGATACACTTGTTTGGTGAGGATGTGCAGCCTTTGTAAGCTGGCCTCCCCTAGATGGTGTGTGTAGCTGTTTACTTTAACAGGGTATTTATATTGTTAACACCTTCCCTGGAGAATTTCATGTTCTTCTCTCCCCTTTCTCTTTCAGGCCATGGCCTGTGTGCTTCTCCACAAAGTTCTGCTACTTCACGAACTGAAGCTCTTCGTTACAGAGGAGGAGTGGGAGGAATTGATCACCAGAAGCATCAGCCAAGTGACAGAGGTAACAAGCTCCAGCATGTTTGAAGTACAGATGACACCTCACGGGTGCTGCTTTCATTCATCTGCTGCTTGGTCTCAGAGCTGCAGTCTGGGACTGTGCTCAGCTTGAGGTTCTTAGAGACCTTGTGCCTGGTGGCACCAGCTCTGAGTTGTGCCCACCAGACTGGCAGAATTCTTGTAACACCACTGTGATGTTCCTGGTGCAGCTCAGTGAGGCTGTGTATAGATCCAAGAGACAGAGCTTGAATTTTAGGGAATACACTCATACAGATCAATTTAAGGTGTTTAAAAAAATGGAAAAAATAAAAAGAATGGAACAGTATTGTGAACATTAATTTCAGGACATGTTATGCAAGTTCTGTATTGGAATGAACTTCAGGGCCACAAAAGTAGAGCTGAGGTGCACTGGACTTTGGAGTGCTGGTGCACTGCAGGCCTTCTGGACCAGTCTCCTTGCTAATATTGTTCATCAGGGAAGCCTTAAAATACCCTGGAAAATAATTTGTACAGAAAAAACAGTGGCAGAAATTGCAGGGCTCCTGAGTCAGTGGCAAGTGCATATTGTGCCTGAGGACAGTGTTTGGGTGCAGCTGTTACATGGGACAGGAGGTTGAAGAAGCAAATGCCATTCACTTTTATTCTTGTGGATTGATGTGGGGGGAACCAAGCAGCCAAGTGAATGTTGTGATGTGGTGACTAAATTTGATGACATGGGAGATTCCAGTCTTGGAGTTTCTACGTAACTGTAATAATGACCTCTTTCTAGGGGTAGCTTTCATACTTACTCAGATGCTGGCTACATGGTAATTTAGGCTATTCTGTAATTTGCTGTATTGAAACAGAAGAATTACATCTGTTTCTTTTTGTCAAGGAGGGTCAAAAATCTAAGCAAGCTTAAAACAGGGAATTTAAAGATTAATTATTATATTATAATTCTGGATTATAATTCTGGATCCTCAGTTTCATGAAATACTTTTTATTTAAAGATTACATCAGGAATCCAATGGGTAGAGTTTAGGTATGATTTTGTTTCTCAGCTGTATAAAACATGCCACTCCTCCCAACCTGGTCATTTCCATGTTTCTCTCTAGCAGCTGAATACATGCAGAACTCAGTGATTCACTGGGAACCCACAAACATTTACAATGCCTTTATGTTGTTCTTGTCAGGGAGAGTTTAGCAACTTGCAACCCATCCAAGATTATAATGAGCTTTGCTATTAAAGCTTCCTCAGTGCCTCTCATGTTTGTGGTCATGTGTGTTTAAAGAAAAATTCCTGAGAAATACTGTCAGTTTGTTTGGATTGTCCAAGGTTTACCCTGTGGGCAGGAGGCCTCCCATACTGTTAAGTGGCAGTGGCATATGGCTGCTGGTTCTCTTTTTGGCCTGAAAAAGTCCTGAGATAACATTTTTACAGACTGCTGTTGGTGTTCATACGTGTGGGGGTTTTGTCTCCCTTCCTCCTGCTTCCCCCATGTACTTTACCCAGCTGGTGTGGCTCGGTGGGGCTGGGGCAGCTGCACATTGAATATTGCTGTAGTGAGAAGGGGTCAAGGACTTTATATTCTACATCATGGTTTTGATTCATAGCCAAAGGCTGGCACTTGGGCTGTAAGACTTTCTAAAGCTGCAAAAGGAATTCTCTGTCTTTTTGGTGATGCAGAAATATTCACTTCTCTGAGTAAGAACTGTAAAAATGTGCAGTGGCTCTGTGGTGTAGTAAAACAATATTCACAGTGTCACTGATCTCTTTCAAAGATGGTAAAAAATCTCTTGTAGTAGAAGTCAGAGGCTGGGAACTGAGCAAATTTAGAATCTGTAGAAAGTATGTATTTATCAAAGAGACTATTCCACCACTAAAGTAACTTGCTGAAGAGTTTATTAGCCCTGAATCCCCAGGTGGAAGTTGTATGTTTGGCTGACAGAGAAGCTGTAGGTTGGGTAGAAGTTCCAGTCCTGATGTTGAAGTTGTGGGGTGAGTTAGTTTGGGAAGAGCTTGGACTAAACAGCAGCCCTTTCTGTTGCTGCTGTCCTCACACGTTCCTGCTTAGCTGGAGTTCAGGGAGGATGTTTGCAGAACTCTGCGTTTCTCCTGCAGCTCGGTCTCATCCCTTTTCCTCTGAGACTTGTTTCCATGGGCTATTCTAGGTCAGCTGATTTTAGAGGTGAGTATGTAAGTGACTGAATGCTGGCAGATGTGGATGCTTACCTATGGGAACCTGGACTGAAAGCTGTGAGATGCTGTGGAAAATGATATTTATTGCCCTGCCTCTGCTTAAAATGTCTGTATTTGTCATTGGTCATTCCTGCCACTGTCCTTCACAAATGATAATCAAGAATTTTGTACCTTTCTTTCACCCAGGGACAGGTTTGCAACTTTTTAACTGATGTGCTCTTGTAATTCAAGCGATGCTGTTGCTCACAAGGAGGCTGTCACCTGAAGGCTTTGCCACACTTTGTGTCCTGGGTCACATTTGCAGCTCCCCAGCTGCAGGATTGCCTTGGCAGGCTTAAGGCTGTCAGAGAGGACAAGATATTATCTCCTGGTGTCTGCCTGCTTATCCTGTCTTGCCTCAGGGATTGCACTGCATACCTGCTGAGATCCCTTGGTAAGGAGCATCCTCACCAGGGAAATCTGGGATGGGTTAGGCAGTGCTATGAGCTGGAACTGGGGAAGAAGCAATGCGAGACAAGTGCAGTCTTGGATATCACTGAATTATGCAGGCAAAGCTAAGAGGCAGATGAGGGAGAATCAACGGCCAGGAACATTAAGTGAAGAGACAGATTCCTGAAATAGCAGCTCTAGCTGCTGCAAGGCAATGGCTCTTGTGCTTACATAAGCTAACTTGACCTTATTTGTTCCCAAATTGTTTAAGCATGCTTATAAAACATACACCATGGCCATGAGGGATCCAGGTTTGCCCTCTCCTTGCTGTCACTGAGGCAGGTCTCGATGTCCCGTGGGGTACTCTGGAGTTCACTTGTTTGTGTGAGAGCCCTGCTTGCTGCTGGTGCTCTTGGCTTGTGCTGCTGGGTCAGCTGGGCAGAGAGTGTCATCCACAGCCCTGCACTGCAAAGGTGAGGAAGCAGAAAAACAGCTCTGACACAGTTTTGGCCTTCCAAATCCTATATAGTTACTTTACACAAAGCAGAATCTTGCTACAAGATTGTTCAAGTCTGTTCTAACTGGGGAACTGTGTGGTTTAGTTGTGTTGATGGTATAAAGAAATAGAGTTGCTTCATGTTGTAAGTGACAGCTCACCTGGATGCTGGAACATTTGACAGAAACATCTTCCTCTTGGAGAGCTTTGTTCTTTATCAGTTGGTCTCAAAGTGCTTTACAAAGGAAGTTCAAAGCAGTGAGTTGTTGATGTAATGAAGAAAGCATTTTGCAGAAACCTGAGACGTAATGGATTTGGTTTGCTAAAGCCGTTCATCCTGTTTTACAGGTGACACTCCTCGGCTGGCAGCTGAGCCAAGAATCAAACTTGGGTCTCCTGAGACATCTCAGGGATCCTTTTTGTGCATGGACAATCTGACCATCTCTGAACTTGGCTTCAGAGCAGCCCTGTGTGTTGGACAGTCATCTCTGTCCCTTGGTAATCTCTGCTGACTGTTGTGAGCTGCCCCAAATAACCCAGGGAAGCAGCTGCAGAGCCTGAGAGGTCCAGTGCCCCATTCCAAACAGGAAGCTCTCACCCAGTTTTGGTGAGGGATCTCTGGGTTTGCTACTGTGGCCCACACTCTTTTTCCTCTATCCAGGATCTCTCAATTTGATCTTTCAGCTCTCCTGGTTGTCACTGTAGGCACGTTTTGGTGTTTGCATCCCTTGTTAGATATATTTATGTTTTCTTTTTATATGTTACAAAATTGCTGTCTTGGCTTTGGAGAGATCTTGAACCTGTACCAATTTTTCAGTAACTCACTGACAGATTCAGGACAGGAGGTTCCAGGTTCTGAATACATAATTTCATTACCTTTTCTTGTCATCCCTTTCCTAGGGACCATCTTGCCCTCCTGAACTGAGGTGTTCTGTGCAGCTCCCATCTTACGCTGAACCTCCCAGTTATGTGAAATTCAAAGGGAGTGGGAATAGTCCAGAAAAATACATATTTTGATGGCTGTGAACTTCAAAACAGAACAGCCCTCAGAAAACTGTTGTTAAAACTGCTTTCCTGGCTCGAACACAGTGGTTTCCTGAGGGCTTCCTTTGTCTTTCTTCTGCAATAAATACATCATAAGAAGAGACAAACTTTACTACTGATTTTCCCTTTGCTTGTTTTGTCAGTGTCATAAGGACTGGGCAGAGCAGTGTTGCCATTGGCTGTTTGAAGCCCAAAGAGGATCAAGGCATCCTGCACTGT
Organism: Horornis vulcanius; assembly: GCA_013401035.1. NCBI lineage: Eukaryota > Metazoa > Chordata > Aves > Passeriformes > Scotocercidae > Horornis > Horornis vulcanius. The sequence goes on along the minus strand of VZUA01001299.1, from coordinate 11,099 downwards.
AAAAGTGCCAGCAGAATCTAAAAGCTAGGTTCAGTGCAGAACTGGTCACAGTTCTGGAGGCTTTCAGATAATTCCACACAGTCCCAGTGAGATGCATTTGGTGCCTCCATGCACTCCGGTGGTTGCTTAGGCTTGGACTGGGCAGGAATGAATGCAGGCAGACAGGGAATCATGGCCTGGGAAGGGATGGCATGGATTACTCAAGACCTCTTTTCCATATCATGTGGAAGTTACTGTGTGCTCCCTGAAGACCATTGTTGTGTGGTATTCCAGGGTTTTGTTAATATGGTGTTGTTCAGCCAGGGATTTAAAATAACTATCTGGAGCTACTGAGAATGTGTAGGGGGAGAGGGATATACTATCTGGCCTTCCAGCGTGGACATGCCCTTAATTCCTGAAGGGCATCACATTTGATTATCAGTGTCTTAATTTGTAGTGAGATAAATTATTAAAGTGACTTCATCAAATCTATAAAAAAGCCATCCTTCAATTTTTTTCCTTGAAGACTGCTTGAACCTTTATCTGTCCATCTTTATAAATTCTTAATTCATTGCCCTTTCTCAGCCTCTTAGCTTGTAAAATGAGGCCAGTAGTGATTTAACTGATATCTTTGACGTGCTTTCAGAATACTGGATGTCTCTGTGGAGACTTCCTTTTCCTCTGTTCCCTCAGCTGTCCTGTGTGGTTTTTCCCTGCTGCATTTTCATGTGGCCTTTGGAAAAAAAGAAAAACAAGCTCATTAAACTTGGGAAAGTGTTGACATTTTCTGTGAGGATGGCTTCTGGATTTTTTTGTCTCCTCCTTCTAATAGCTGCCAAAATAAACATCACCAAAAATGTCTTTATTTACACCCTTCAGCACGTGGTTTTGCTGAGACCCCTGCTTTCCCTTCTTCTCAGTCAGAGGCAAGCAGAGACTTGGTGGTTCCCACCCTTTGGGAGCATTTCTTGATGACTTGTTTATGTTAGAGATGCAAGGAAGTAAGTTTTGAACATTTATACTTTCAGTCTTCAGAAACTTAGAGAAAATGGATGGAGGAGGGACAGTCAGTGCCTCTGTCCTGCCTTTAGGTGCCCTCAGCAGCAGCTGCTGTGCTGTCAGGTGAGTGTGTGACCACCTCTCCTTGTGTGCTGTTTACCTGGGCTTGGAAGTGGATGTGGCCCTGTGGATAGATGAAACCTGGAGTGAAGAGACACTCTGCTCTTTCCTCCTCTCTTTGTCCTCCGTGGTTTAGCCCTGATTCTGGTTTGGGATCTGTTGTACAGTGAATATTATCATGAAGGGAAGTGTTTGGGGCTAGCTTGTCTGGGTTTGAGAAGCTCAGAGTTGATTCCTGGCTCTGTTATAGTTTGTGTTGCAGCAAGTTACTTGGCCTCTGTGAGATAAGAGGAATGGTGCAGGCTCACCTCTTTCCTCTCTGGAGAAGCACAAGCAGAGTAAAAGGTGAGGGGATACTGAGCATGAGTGTTCTGGATGCTCACATGGGTTAGTAGCAGAGCTGTGAGCATACAGAATCCTGCAGTCTTTCAGTTGGTTTTGTCTCTTTTTAACCTCTCAATAACACAGGAAAGCTCTGCCCTTCCTGAACCTCACCTGGATGGTGACATGG
>VZUA01001297.1:10307-20958 GCA_013401035.1 Horornis vulcanius | reverse complement strand
CAAGTCCCAAAGCTTGGTTAGGATGAGTTGGAGGCATCTTTTTACAAGAGCTGGATGTCTTGTCTGGAGTTAATTTTGCTCAGATTTTTTGAGGAAATTTAAGAGAATTGGAAATTTTTAAAAAAACTAGGTCTTGATTAAATCCCAAATGTACTTCAGGAGTTTTAAAGTCCAAATACTTTAAAAATTATTTGCTACAGTCTACTGAGTCTGTCTGGGCTAAAGTGGGTTTTCTTCATAGCAGTCTGTATGGTGCTGTGTTTTTGATTTGTGACTAATACAGCATTGATAAAATGCTGCTGTTTTGGTTCTTGCTGAAGAGTTCTTGCACAGCATCAAGGCATTATTTTGTTTATTTGTTTGTATTTGCTTGTTTTTCCCACTCTGTCCCAATATCAGGNCCAATATCAGGTAGGCGGTCCCAACATCACAAAGGCTGGAAGTGTGTCTGCAGTACAGCCAGGTTGAACCGACCCAAAGGAATATTCCATATCACATGATGTTGTGTCTCATGACAGAGGCTTGGGCAAAGGAAGAGGAAATTAAGACATTTGAAGATATGGTGTTTGTCTTTGCAAGAAACCATGACATGTGCTGAGGTCCTGCTCTACAGAAAGTGGTTGAGCATCTTCTTGCCAATGTGAAGTAGTGAATAAATCACTTTGTTTTGGTGTGCTGCTTCACTTTCTTGAAAATATTTGCAAATAGCAAAAAACTACTTTATTCTTAGGCGTTATGTCAAGTCCTACTCTCTCTTAGAACAGAGTTGAATAATCAAATCAAACATTATGGATGAATATCTTTGTCCATGAAGATTAGCTTTATAGGTATTTACTTCAAAGTACGGATCAAACAAAAGGTTGGATCTGCTACTAGTCAGATTCTGAGTTTTACTATTGAGAAGTTTGACAGTGTTTCAGAAGCTTCAGAAGGTACTCTTAGGTTTACTGAAACAGGCACTCTGGTCTTTGGCCTTATAGTCCATTCAGGGCAAGAAAGGGAGGTTCATCTTCCCTTTGTAAACTTTCCCTCAACTGGCTTGGTTACGTTCAGAAAATATATTGTGTCAAGAATGAGCTGAAACTTNCATGAATGTAGCAGTCTGAGCTTTAGAACTTAGGATCAGGATATGAATAGGGCAATAAATTAGGAAATGTCAAGAAAACGCCATGTAAAGAAAAAAAAAAAACAAAACCAAAAAAAACACCAACTCTGCAATAAAGGAAATTCCACAGCTTCTCTATTATTTAATCTTATTTTAATAATTAGGATGTTAATAAAATATCTAGTAAAATCTTTACCATAGAATTACTTTATGAAAAATTAATTTACTACTGGACATAGAGATATGGAACAGAAGTAACAGCTTTTTCTATCCACTATCTTTTTGTGAAATCATTTTTCTCTCTTTTTTCTTCCAGATAGCTTGTGAAATAACCACCAGAAAAAATCAAACAACCTGCTAATATGCCGGCACTTTGTTATCTTACATTTTTGTGGCTCATGCACATTTTTCTCACCTCCTCTAGATCTTCCTTTAAGTGGATATGTAGTTCTCATGCTAAAGTGTTAATTAGCTGGTTTAGAAAAGGGGATGCTAGTGACTTTCCTTTGCCTGTTATTCATTACAACAATAGATTCTTTCCTGCTGTGCTGCTTCCTCCGTATCTGTGCTTTGGTTATCACCTCCTCTTCCCACTAACTTGGTGTCTGCAGCNCTTATATTGGAGTCATTATTGGCTTTTCCTGCTTTATGATGTAATTAAGATTGAAAATTTTATCTTGGATGGACTTAATCTCAAAACAACATATAATCAATGTAACTGGGAAGTACAAACTCAAAGGCATGGCAGCTGTTCCAAATCAATTAATTACCATGGACATTGTATTTACCTGTGAACAATACTGGAACAAATACAGAAACAGATGTCCCATTTTTGATCAGTATGAGCAGAAATCAGCATGTCAGGGGCTGAATATGGATGCACTGCCCATTTCTTCCACTGAAATGGTTGACTAAAAAGCATACTTCTATCTCACTGGACCCTGAACATGATTTTCCAATTGAACAGCTTTGGAAAGAGATTGTTTACATCAACAACAAATTTATAGTAAAATGTCTAGTGCAGGATTTGTATCAGACTTCATGGCCTCCTATGACTTATTTTTCTCTCCCCTTTCAACTAAGTGGACCACATTTTAAACAGATTACTTCGATTTTATTTTACCTTTAATGAGATTTAATGCCATCCCCTACAGCTGAGCAGCAGTAATACAACATGCAATCAATTTATTGTTAGGTATTTAGAACATAAAATGCCAAAGGTGTTAATGTGTTTGGAAAATGCTTTATGGTTTCACTACTAACAAAGTGCAACAATTCCAGTTTCAGTTTTTTCTCCCAAATACTCAATTTTTCATCTTTTGTTGTTCTCTTCTCCAAGGAGAAGATAATCTTAAAAAAAACCTTAAGACTTAAGGTCTTTCGAGTGCTCTGAAGATCCTGACATTTAGATATTTACTTAAGAAATTAAGACATTGTTAGTAATTTAGCATACGTACAAAAAAGTCTTAATATAAAAATCTGACAATTGTGGTGACTATTAGACTCATCTTCCAGTGCCAAACAGAAAAACTCTGCTTTTCTGTTCTGAGTTACTTACTATGAAATCTTCTACAAAATTGAGACATATACTTGCACTGATCCCTGTGCAGTTTTCTTCCCATTCATATCTAAAATTACCAAAGGATTTTAATATTGAAATGAGTGATAATTAGATACCAAGGTACTTGTAAAAGTCTGGCTCTGAACACTTTGCAGTTGCAAGCCTTTATTATACCGCAACAAGGACAGATCACCTTAGCCACTATTCTCTCTGGAAGTGTTGACATTATAAAGTCACAAATCAGGAATCTCAGATGAGAGTGATATAAATATAGCTCCTCTTTTGTGGGCTGAATTTGTAAATAAAACTTCAGAGAGTAACCTGGTCAGCAGAGAGGGATCACTATCACTTTCTCAGCCAAAGGAAACAGATGGTTTTGTCAATGGCACAAATAGGTACTTTACACTGAAATTACTGCTGACGAGTGATGGCAATGAGATGTCTGCTTGTCTGTCCAAGGAGGTAAATGCTTCAGTGTGATAAACATACGGGTAGCAAGTATGGAGACAATCTGTCTAAGATTAGGCATGAATTTCCCACAAGAAATAGGGAGATACTGAATTATACTGGTATACTTTATGGACTGGTGACTTTATTTTCAGTTTCCAAGTATTTGATATTGCAACACGTTTTAAAAATTGCAAAAAAAAAAAAAAAAAAACAACAAACAAACAAACAAAAAAAACCCCTAAAACCAATATTATCCTTTTTTTTGCTAATTTAAATTATCTGAAATATTTTTCAAAATTGACCAATCAAGACCATTTTTCTTTCCAATGCTCAAGTATTTTAGGGGCCTGGGTTCAGAATTCTCACCACACAGAACGATACAATTACCAAGCATCCAGTTTTCGGGGATTTTTTTTTTGTCCAATAACACAGTGCATCTCAGTGGCAGATTTAGAGAAAAACATGCAGCTTTTCAGGGCAGCACTTAACTTAATAATGTGTAAGACTGTGGTTTCTTCACTTGTAATTCCTGTTTCATTCTGTATGCTCTTGCCACCTTTGGTGACATATAGTTCCACCCCAAAGCACAGTCCAATCTAAGTGTTGAATGAAGAAGCAATCACTGCTTCTGGAAAATTAGTGTTTGAGCACATAAAAGCAGGAAGAGCATCAGAAACAGTACACTTAATTTTGATTGCATTGGAAATGCATTGAGCAAACATTTCTAATTCTCAGTTCATTTAAATAGCTGTTTTTACTGTTTCATCTGAAACATTGTGACTGGAAAAAAAAGTAATACACCTAGTCTTTGTCTTTGGTTTTTATGTAAAAGTTCAATTTTATATCTTTTCGTACTCTCCTTGCAGCCAAGCAAATTTCTTTGATGGACGTATTTAAAAAGAAAGAGTTCCTTGCCATTTTCCCCCTTCCTTGTTTCCTTAGAGGGTAATTCAACTGCTAGGCAATACTTTAAATCACCTTGCCTAGCAAACCAATAGATTTTTGCACACCATTGCAAACAAATTTTATAGTCACAAAACAGTGAGTCACAACAAGCCAAGGGGCTAAGAAGGCTTCTCATGAACTCACCATAACCTTACATTTCTTTCATTGATTTCATGGAAAATATTTAAAATATCTGTACCAGCACAGCAGGAAATACTGAGGACCATTAGTTGTGCAATTAAATAGAACAAATCACATTAATTGATTAAACATTCATTTTTACTTGCCTAGTGTTTCAAAATAATGTTAGACTAGCTCAATCTGACACGGTTAAGTATGTATAAAAGACACAAGCAATTCTTATTTTTATTCCCATTTTTGGATAAGGCAATGTGCTGACATACAATAATAAAATTTGATTGCAAAGAGTATTGATTAACCTGTAATTTCTCAGAAGAAGCAAAGGAATTTGAATAACCAATTTAATATTCTTTATTTTCCTCTCAAAATGTATTTGAAAAAAATTTTACCTAAAAACTGTCTCTGTTTCAAAATCAGAAGTTTAGAAGTGAAGTAAGAATGTATTTCAATATGAAACGTATTTACACGTTTTCTTACTGTCTGACATTCAGAATCTCAGAATCTCAGAAAATGATGAACTGGAAGGCACTATTGAGTCCAGCTCCTGGCCCTGCACAGCACCATTCCCAAGAGTCACACCTTGCACCTGAGAGCATTGCCAAACACTTCTTGAACTCTGTCAGGTTTGGTGTGACCACCTCCCTGGGGAGCCTGTTCCAGCACTCAACCCCACACTTGGTGAAGAATCTTTACCTAACAACCAAACTAAACCTCCCCTGACACTTCAGGCCATACCCTTGAGTCTTCTCCCTGGGCACCACAGAGAAAAGATCAGTGTCTGCCCCTCCTCTTCCCCTTGTGAGGCAGCTTTAGTGTGCAGTGAGGTGTCCCTTCAGTCTCCTCTACTCCAGGCTGAACAGATCAAGTTAGTCATTCCTCATATAGCTTTCCCTCAACTCCCTTCACCATATTTGTTGGCCTTCTTTGGATACTCTCTTAATAGTTTAATGGCTTTCTTATATTGTGGTCGCCAAAACTCCACACAGGGCTGAAGGTGAGGACACATCAGTAAGAGCAGAGTGGCACAAGAATCACTGTTAGATTTTTTTCCTCAGTATTTTAACCCAAACGAAAATTCAGTTTCCCTCCAGCTACTGAGAGTCACAGAGTAATGTCACATTAACTGTTCTTGTTCATGTGGCAAGGTTTCCATAGCAGAAGGCTGCAAGGGTGGCTTCTGTGAGAAGGCTCCAGGAACTGCCCTTGTGTTGGACAGAGCCTGTTCTACTTGGCTCAAGCTCCAAGACAGACCCACACTGGCCAGAGCTGAGCCCTTCAGTGATGGAGATAGTGCCACTGCAATAAATGTATAAGAAAGGGTAAAAACTGGTGTGAAACAGCAGATGGAAGAGAGGAGAGAGAATATGTGAGACAAAAAGCCCTGCAGACAAATCAATGAAGGAGGTGGAGGAGCTGCTTCAGTCACATGACAGAGATTCCCCTGAAGCCCATGGGACAGCCCATGGTGAGGCAGCTGTGCCCCTGCAGCCCATGGAGGTCCAAGCTGCAGCATATACCCACCTAAAGTCTGGGGAGAGCCCCACACTGGATCACGTGGATGCCTGACGAAGTCAGTGATGGAGCAGGGTCCGGGCAGGATCTGCAGCCCTGGGATGAGGAACCCATCCTGGAGAAGGTTTGCTGGCAGGACCTATGATACTGTGAGAAGTCATTCTGGAGCCGACTGCTCCTGAAGGGTGGTACCCCTAAAAGAGAACCCACATGGGAGCAGTCTGTGAAAAACTGTCTCTGGTGGCTGGGACCCCACACTGCAGGAGAGGAAGAGCAGGAGGAGCAAGGATTGCCTGAGAAAGCATTATAAGCTGACCATAGTCCCTGTTCCCCATTCCCTACATTGCTGGGGCAGAGGAGGTAGGAAATCTTGGACAGAATTTGAGCCTGGAAAGAAGTAAAGAGAAGGAGAAGGGTTTTTTAGATTTGATCTTAGTTCTTATTAACATAATTTTTTTAATTGGTAATTAATTACATTAATCTTATCATATAATCATAGAATTATTTGTGTTGGAAGGGAACCCTAAAATGAACAGGGACATGTTCAACTGGATCAGGTTGGTGAGAGTCCTGTTCAACCTTACCCTAGTTGCTTCTAGGAATGGGGCATCCCAGGGTAATCTCTTCCAGAGTTTCACTGAGTTTTCTCCAAGGCAAGACTTTTGCTGTGACAGTAACTGTTGTCTCCTTATCCTTATCTCAGCCCATGAGCTTTACATAGCATTTTTCCCCTGTCCTGTAAAGAAGGAGGAGTAATAGAGTCACTTGGTGGGGACCTGGGAGCCAGAAAAGATCAGACCATCACCTACCAAATATTTCATTATAAGTATTTTTATTTCTGCAAAATAAAAACTGAGAAATAAGAGAAGATATGGGGAGCAATGGCCTAAAACACAGAAGACTGAGGTTTTTCTTCTGTCTGGAAAAAAATCAAATATGAAGATTATTCTGTATTTTCTCTTCTTTTTCTTTGCCATTTATCAAATCCCTTGCCATCACACTTAGAAAATAATTATTTCATGGGTGTATATATTACAAAGAATTATTGACACTGTGTTGAAACTAAGAGGGACAATGCCACTAAAATTTGCATTAAGAAGAGATATTTTTCCATTGGACTTCACATTGGATTGTGAACTGGACCATAAATACAAACTCCTGACTCCTGTAGCATGTATCCCAAAATATTTACTGAAAATTTCAGTACTACAGGTACCACTTGCAAAAGAATTTCCAAACCCTTGATGTTATCCAGTACATTCAGGACAAGCTTTTCCACTTTCTCTTCATTCATATTTGATAGCCTCAACCGCAAGAAATAAAGTCTTCCCTGGTTTCAGCAAATGGATTTTGCCCACTAAGGTAACAGATGGGGATATTAACATACCCAACACATAAATAGATAATGATTCATGCTTATTGTTGGCCTTTTGCCTTAGATTTCTTTGCAAACACTATATGGACTGTCTGACAAAACTCACATAAGCAATAGAGCTTAGAGGTGATACCTTAATTTATTTTAATTAAATCTTTCTACAAAATGTTTTGCAGCCCATATGGTGGCCTCCTGCTCTTTTCCATACACTCTGGAGAGAGACTTGTGTCTTTATTTCCCTATTTTAAGGTTTTAAATTAACCCCATAGTGTTACATTTGTTTCCTCCATTTTTTTCCTGTGAGTTTCTTAAAATATGTGAGAGACAACAAACTGCCTGAGATTGTGGATTCAGCCAATCCATCAGGAGCAGAGAAAGCTGCCCATGGTGAATATTCACTTCCTGCTGGTTTGCATCCTGATTTCAACTGGAAAAGATACTACATAAGCAAACAACTGATTTTTAAGAGGAAAATAAGTGCATCGCTTCACATACTGATTGTATCATTACCTCCATTTGTACAATATCATAGAACTTAGTGGCATATACAAAGTTGGGTTTTTTTCTTTTTTGGGTTCTTCTTTTTTCTTTTTTTTTTTTNCCTTCCAATGCCTTACCACCTTCCCTTCCCTTCCCTCCCCTCCCCTTCCCTTCTTTTCTCTCTTCTATTGACATTTTTGAGGTCTGTTTCATAAACCATATTTGTTAGCGTTTTTTTTTGAAGACTGAAAAATCACTTGGCAAAAGCCTCTAGAATCCATTGGATAACACTATGTCTCAGAACAAATCTGATGTCTATCCTAATGTATACTGATGATGATGTACTTAAAATTTTATGTTTCAGCTCATAGCACTAGATGGTACAAATTTGTGGCAGTTGTCATGACACATAATTGCCTTTCACTAGTGTTCTGCATTATGGACATTAGCATAGCTTATGCTATTACTTCATAGGTGATACCAGAGCATCTACTTTTCTAATTAACTGCTGGACTCTGAACTGCAGTCATTACCTAAGCAGCAAAATGGAAATGACTGTGACAGACAACAGTCATTTCCTGACCAGGTTCTGGCTCTCTGTTGCACTCCTGTTGTCATGCTCTGCTGGAGCAAAGATATGGGAGCAGTGTCAACAGTGATGGCCTGTTCAAGTTAATTGCAGCTGCTGCAGAACAGAGTAAGGATTGAAGAGTTCAGGGAGAACTCTGTGTTTCCACTCAGAATAATTTTCTTTAACAGTTTGGGAATATTCTAGAAAACAGAGAAGCAAATAGAAGCTGAAAATCTCATTAAGTTTGAAAGATTAAAATGGAAACTATCTGCCAACTTCTGAATTTTTGTGTGGCCGGAATATTTTAGTGGAAACTGGTATGGATGTTTCTATGAGATTGGATGAGCAGCTCCTGCTCCATGACTTTTTGAACAGAATGATAAGACAAAGCATTTGCAGAAGGAATTAAAAGTTCTCAAATTTCTTCAGAATCTGAAACTGGATAACTTAATATGGACAGTGGGAGGAAAGGAAGGTTCCTTAAATTGCCAGTTGATGCACTTAATACCATGGACATATTTTCTAAAGGAGGGTTAAACTTTAAAAAATTGCTTTACATTTGTACTCAATCTCTACATTGATCTCAATGTGAAGTTTTGAATGCTCAGCAGGCATGTAGCTCTGAATTTAGTGGTCTGAATTTGAGTGCAAAAGTGACAATTTTGTCCTTTATTTTTATCTCAGCTTTTGCTCCGTTTGACTCCAATTTTAACATTTATGTCCTTTCATTTCATCCATTTATGATCAGTTGAGCTTTCAAGCCCCCAACTTTAATGAAGAACTCTTAACCCTTGGTCTGTGATGTTCATAAACATTTCTTCATCTTGTTCCATTTTTCAGTCACAGTACACAGCATGAGAATACAAAAATCTACAAGGTAGAAAGAGTCAATAATACCTAGCTGCAAAAGTGATTTTTGTTTGACAATTTTTCTGAAGACTGAAGTGATATATAAATATACAGCAGTCAAATGGGATCCACAGGGACCCCTTTAAGATCTTTATGAATATTTGAAAGAGCACCTGGAGCCATGGCTACACAGGGCAATCAATTGCTATGAATTTTTATTTCCCCAAGCACTCAAATGGAATGGCATGATAGGTATATGTATTATCAGCAAGATTCATTTAAAGAAACATGGGCCTTGTTTTGATAGGACCAAGGAGAAAAAAACATGATTCATAACAAGTCTCTTTTAAATGAGGTTGGAAAAGCTTATTACTTAATTATTGGAAATATTGTAAAACTGAATGATTCCAATTTTTTTTTAGATGCTGTATAGTCTTTTTTGAATTCTGGCACTGCTTCCTTAGAGATTCAAAAAACAATCTCAGATGCCTGCAGAAATGAATAATGAAAATAAACACTTTTTAAATAAGAATTGAAAATCAAATACGAAGTTGGAATTTTGGAGGTGTCCTTCTTTCCTTTCTCTTTGGAGACCTATCTTTTCATAAAACCTTCTCCTCCTTCTGAAGGAGAACAGTTCAGAGCTTTAAGCTTATTTTGACAGTCATCAAGTATTTTAAAATTGCATATCAGAAACAATTAGAAATACTATTGTGTCAATGGAATTGTCACTGTTATTTACGTATCTCTTTTGTGATACACAAATGTAATAGGCTAAACCACAAAAATAATTATTCAGCCCTGTATTGAAGCTGTAAGAAGAAGCATTATATCTATTTAAATATAAACTACACCACCATCTCTTTCTGTTTGTGGCTATTTTTTTTTTTTTTAGAGGTCTGGCCAGGTCCCAAATGTTATTCTTAACAAAGCCCAAGTTCAAATGGTGCAGAACTAACTGCAGTAAGAAAATTTAAAAAATGAGTAGATATACTGCAGAGATACAGTTCTGTACACCTGGTATAGAAACTGTGGTTTGCTTGTGTGGGTACTCAACCAAATGCATAAGCATAAAAGTGGTGTGTAGGCACCTTGCTTCTTTGAGATCTTAAATTCCTTCTCAGAAATCCAGCTACTTAATCTTCCATGACATTACTGGCTCCTGAAATTATTTGTGGAAGAATTTGAAGGACTTGAGACAGAAGATGTCATTGTTATTTTAAGTAACTCTAAGACACATGCCCCTTAGTTTTGACACTTTTCAGTTAGCTCAAACTTTTAGGAAGAATGAAATCCAAACCAGGCTGCTATTGTGTAAGTTGAATTTAGTATAAAATAGTTGATAAATTCTAAAAAGCCAGTAGGCAGGGATCTATACATGAAATAAAATATTTGTTTGGTGATTATTCAGGGTCCTCAGGGCATAAACTTTTTCCTGAAAAATCAATCTGAGAGAGAACTGTTTTCTCTTTATAGTATTTCATATCAAGAGGCTGCTGGCCATAAAAGGTGTTGAATCCATTATAAGCTTGCAGAATTTCTGAAAATCATGTCAGATGAGTTTTTTGCCATTTCCTCAGATCAATTCTTTAAGTACTAGTTTTGTAAAAAGTAGGTTTTTTCATGCCTAAAGCTAAAATAGAGCTAATACATACACAGATC
>VZUA01001291.1:47734-72708 GCA_013401035.1 Horornis vulcanius | reverse complement strand
AGGAAGAGAGATGTTCCTTGTTGGGTAAGTTTCATTGGTTATCCTAGAAGTACCTAAGCAAAGTATCTGAGCCACCTGCAGTGGTACTGCTGAACCCATGGCACTGGTGAGGTGCTCAAGTTTTGAAGTCATTTACAAGCAATTGAGAACAGAGACTGGGTTTTACATGATTGTACAATATTAACTCCAGCTATTTTGGAAAGACAGTGAGATAACTTCTTGGTATTTCAGCTTGCCTAGGTAGTTTTGGTTTGAAGGTTTACAGCAAGAAAGCTGTGTCCAACTCAAAATGGAGACAGAACTTGTTCTTAATTTTGCTGTTATGATAGTTCATCTTTAATAAGACAAACTGGTCTTTAGGAACCCCTAGGGAGTCTGACCCAGAAACAAGAAATCCTATGCTAGACATTAAATAAACACTTTCTGAAAAGATGATGATTCCTAAGAAAGCAGAGGGTAGGTTGTCTTTTCTTAAGCTGTTAGAAGCTGATTTTAATACATTTTGATACATTTTGGCACCTTCTTTGGCCTGGATAGAGAAGAAAAAGGGAGAGAACCCTGTTTGTCATAAATCTTTGTATGAGTAGGATGGAGCAAACTTCATGCAAGGACTGACTGAAATCAAGTGAAAGGCTGTAGAGTAGCTGTTCCTGCCTAAAATATGGACAAATTCTGATACATGGAGAGGATAAGTAGAAAAAAAAAAAAGGCATTATCTCAGGATATGACTATATCTCGGTCTTTCTAAGCTTTCCCAAAAATAACAGTCTAATTTATAGATTTAGGAGTGGGGAGTGAAGGACTAAGGCACTCCTCAAGTAAACCAGTGTTCCCCATTTTTCCGATAGATTAAACAAGAATCCAGAATCCCATGGGATTTCTGGGGGAGCTGCTGTGAAAATTTGGGATTGCTAAGGCATTAGTCTCATCTGTAAGGTATTGTAAGCATAACTGAGTGTCTGTCAAGCACCACTTGTTAGTCAAAGCTTTGTGCTCTTCCTCAGTACAGGAGTTTGATTTGTTTATGAAGGTCGATAATGCTTTAAGAGTAAAAGGATTGTCTTACAGGCCACAAACACAGCTTTGTAGAGTGTGGTTCTGAAAATGGATCAGATGCCTGATTTGTTGGAGGAGTTGAGTCAGGGTAAATGGAATTCATAGAAATCTGGGTCTCTTGTACTCTTTTCTGCTAAATGTGGTTTAGATAAGATGTCTGCAGAAGTGATCAGCTAGAGGTTCAGAGAGACTTCTGAAATAATCTCCACATGCAAAATCAGTACAATTTTGGCTTTCTCAAGCACTCTGACTTGCATTTCTCTAACACCCCTCTTCTGTCCTTTGGTGCTGAAATATCCATGGTACTGAAACATAAAATACCGGATTTGGGGTTCAGAGTGAGATTAATGTACAAATACAGAAAAACTCGAAACACTTCATACAGCTGCCACTCAAATACATGTGCGGGTGTTTTATTGGGTTTAAAGTTTTTTGCCTGAAGCCTCTTCTGGTTTTGCTGGTGCTGAATTGCCGAAGCTGTAGCCTTGTTTCTAGGTGGGAAAAAAATCCTGCATGTTGACCTACCTAGCAGTACAAGGAAACAAAATTAATTTTTAGCACTATTTTAGGCCCACACAGCTTTAGCAAGAAACATGTACACTCCCAACAGATTGGACCCTTGTTTCTGCATTTTAAAGTTTTAGTCCCAATACACTTTCCAGACTAGGCAGTCTCCGTGTGCTGGGTACTAAGATATGTTCCTAGGTTCAAGCAGCTTAAATGCGCAAGCTGTCAGATAATGCCAGTGTCCATCAGGAAAGCACTTAATATTTAAATTTTGGGCCTCATGTTGAAAATTCTATGGGAGTATTTTGATGCACAGCATAAAAGAGTCACCATAAAGTGCTACTGGCATATCACTGTTTTCTTCAATAGACACAAACCTAATTTTGTCAATCCAAAACTAACTACAGAGATGGTTTATTTTGAAGATACGCTTAAAAACACCCTGATATTCTAGCTTCATGCTGACATCAGGCTAGTAAATGTCTCTATCTAGGCTTTGGTAAGTAGGCAGCCTTATTAATGGCTTTATATGTAGTATTACTATAACCAGAAACACAATTATAGCCTGAAAACAGGTTACAAAAGAATCATTCTTAGCTACTCTTTGTTTCATAGCCACTTAATTAAAGCTTGCAAGATGAGCAAAGAAAGTGATCCCTCACCAAAAAAAAAATTATTTCCCCCGTATTACCTATAATGAAGAGTTCTTTTAAGTATTGACTCGTTTTGTTCTTAGCCTTTCTGCAGATTGTGGGTTCTGTGCAGAAATTTCTGTACTAAGATTCTAGAGTTAGAAAATAATTATTTCCTGTGCACTCTTTTCTCAATATGATTGAATGTAGAACTGGTCTCTCAATTAGCACAAACTGTCTCTGTTGGTATCACATTGTATAAAGATAACTATTTACAGAAGTTAATCTATAAGGTAAATGTCTGTGGTCTTCAGCTCAACTGTGGAAGTCCTTTCCTATTTAAATATGTCTTAATATTGTTGATAAATATCCCACTTTAGATTGAAAACTAAAGCATTGGTTACCACGTCCTGAAACATTTGGATTAGGTGATTTATCGATGGCTTATTTGAGATGCCCAATATTGAGGTACAGAAAACTGTCAACATCCTGATTGTATCTTAAACCACAGTTAGCATCTGCCTTGGTTTTCAGAAGGTGGATTTTTTTCTTCAGATAGTGAAAGCATTGCTTTGAATTTACTTCTGCCAGATTGTTTGCATGGTTACTGTGCATATTTCCCATCCCACCCCAAATTCTGATGCGTAGTTTTGTTTTTATAGAAGTTAACCCTCCCTTAACATTACCCTGTGTTATATTCTAAATATTCATGATCACTCAATGCTTTACTGGCCGTTCAAGACCAGTGATATGACCTTTATCACGTGCTGATGTGAGGCAGCAATCACCATTCACTTTGCAGCAGCCTTGCAGCCCCGTGGATCCCCAGGATTATGTATTACAACATGATTTGACAGCTGCTCCATAGGCATGAATCTGAGATATCCAAATAGGTATTAGCAGTGTGTAATATCCTTGCCATAAGTGATGGAGATATATGACACAACCAGTAGTTCCTTTCAACCTTCTATTTCTCAGTTTAGCTGGAGCTTTTTATGAGCATACATTTTTGCTGGCTTTTTTTTTTTTTCCAGTCAATTTTAAACATTTTACCTATTTGTCTTGTTATTTATTTGCATGTTGATATTACTTGCCTGTTATTTCTGCTGCTGTTATGCTGTTATTTTTTCTTCTGCTTATTTATACTTCCATATTTTATTGTGTCTGATTATTCCTTGGCTTCAATGATTGCCTCTTCTGTGTGGCACGTACACCTGCAGTGAATGATTTCCTAAACAGGAATCCTAGGAAGCCCTAGCCATTCAGGGCTACTTTGTGTAGGTAGGTTTATGCCTCAAAAATATAGTGGTTTATTTTTTACTACAAGTCCCATGTTCAAGTTAAATTAAAAGCAAAGCCACAAACCAACTGGTTATGCACCTTCAAAGATCTGTTGACTAAATTTCTGGGCTTCATTTTTGGGTCCAGTGGGTCATGTTGTCTTGAACCCAGTTCTCTCTTCTGTCCCATTGAAATGACTGCCAGAAGGATCCACACTGCTCTCTGAAGAGCTTACTTACTGTAAATAATCTTTGAGAGTTCTGGTTCTCTTTTCACACTTGCTGTCTTCTTCCAAGGCCTCAGGCAGAAGATTCTGTGATTAAGATAGAGACTTGAATAAATTGGGGCTGTTCCTGCTCATGCCCCACTGGGATCCCTGCATAGTCAGGAGGGTGCACAGCCAGGGAATGCAGCACTCCAGAGAACATCTTCCAGCTTAATTTCCTGGGGAACACCACTCCATGTATGTGTTCAAATATATGGAATTTAATCCTGAAACGTTGTAAAATACCTTGTGGTGTGAGCTTGCATTTGTTGGTGTGTTTCATGTTGGACACAGCTGTGAGAATAAATTTGCATTTAAACTGAGGTCCTGTGATGGTCCGCTGCAAATTGCTGGGTATGGCTGGGTTAGTGGACAAGCCAACAACTGCAAGAGGAGTTGCATGTATGTGAGAAGTGCTGAGTGGCTGCCTGTTTAAATACAGTTAAAACAAATTACTTGTAATGGTATCAGGTAAACATTAAACATACCGCCGTTCGAAATCTTGAGAATTATACCAAAGGAATTATTTCTGGTTGATGGGGAACTCACCATTTCCAGCAGCAGTCAGCTGGCTGAGGGTTTGGCACAGGGATGCTTTAACACGCAGAGCTGTCCCACAGCAAAGCTCAGCTTGTTGACTGAACTTTTTATTTTGGGTGGTGACACCATAACTCTGATATCTGCATACTTGTGAGTATGGAGTACTAGTAAGAAGAAAAATAGGTGATAAATACCTTTGTGTTTATCCAGCAGCTGTCTTTAACAGGATCTTAATCTTTGGTCCGCTTGTACTCCACTGTGTAAAAATCAAAGATAATCAGATTCTCAGAACCTTATTTTTTTTTTATTACCAATTACCATACATTATTGTGTGGCATTCAGAACCTGAATTTGGAGTTAATGTGGACAATGTGTGTATCCTTGCTGGCAGTGGCTGAAACTGTGGCACTGTTGGAGGAAGGACTGACTTTCCCTAAGCCTTCCAAAACTAAATTAGAAGTTCGTCGAGTTTTCAAGAGAAAAATCGTGTGATAAGTGAAACGAGTTTTGCACATAACTCTGCTGATCCTGACCTTTCGTTGTTGGGCTGCTCGTCGCGTGAATAGGGACGGCACGGAGCAGGAAGACGGATGTCGGGAGCGGCGGCGGGTCCGGGAGGGGGAGCTCCGGGCTCGCCGCTCTCCCCCTCCCGGCTCGCTGCTCGCCTCCTCCCGGCCCTCCGCTCCCGGCAGCCTCCCGGCCGCTGACGGCGCCTGCGGCCCGGCGGCCCCCGCCGAAGGACGGCCCGGAGCCCCGCAGGCGAAGCTGTCAGCGCGCCAGGGGAAGGTGCTGCTGGTGGGTTTTGCAGCGGCGGGCTGAATGTGAGGGAGGGTCGCTACAGATCCGGCCTTGCTTTGTTGCCGCTGCGGTCGAGCGGCGTGAGAAACCTGGTGTAGGAGCCGCACGAGGTTGTAGGACTCAGCTGTTGCTGGAGAAAAACACCCCCAGCCTTCCATACCTGCGCGGTGCGGAGGGAGGTGACAGGTGTTGAAGGGCTGTCGGCAATAGCTGCGGTCTCCGAGGTAGCTGAGGCGTTGCAGGGTGTAAGGATGGCATCCAGCCCCCGCCCCGCTCCGGGAGGGTGCTCCTGCGCTGAGCCTGCTGCAGGAAGCCTGAGCGCAGCCCTGGCCTGCGTGACTGAGTGTGGCAATGCCTCTTGTGCACCGAAGAGCTTTTAAAACTGGCCTAATGGTTCACAGTAATGTAAGTGAGCAAATCAGGTACAGATAGGTGAAGGAGGGGAGAGAATAGCAGTTCATTACTTTAGCAAAGAAGGACGAAATAGATTTAATTATGAGTATTTTAGACTCAGAACAGGAAGTGCCAATACTGAAACTTCATGCATAACTAGAACTTTGACCCTTGGTTATCTGTACTGTGATTATTTTTACTTTTTTTCCCAACTATATCAGCATGCTGTTGTGCAGATATGATAGTTCGTGTTGCTTACAGTCTTGGAATCTAATATAGTCTGTGATTTTTATTTTTATCTGCACAAATCTACACAAATTATTGCAAAGATTTTTAGCTTGAGAGCAGACACTAAGCTGCAGCCTCAGAAACGTTAAAGAAAAATGGATGCAGGTAACTAGAAACTTAGCAAGACCCATATTTTCAGGAAGTCACCTTGATTTCTCCCTTAAGTATGTGTTTATATGCTCTGTGGGGGTTTTTTCCCATTTTTTGGGTATATTTCACATGTGACAATGTGGTTAAAAATAATGCAAACTATGGTTACATTGGTAATGGCTAGTACTTTAGAAATATATAATTCATGGAGGATTTTTTTAAATGTAATTAATAACATGGCATTGGTACCAAAGTAGTTTAAACAAAATATGCCAGTGGGAAACTGCTGACTTGAATTAGCAGCTGTCAACTTCTTTATGCTCTGTTTTATGTGTATTCCATAGAGCTTTTTAAATAAAGAACAAGGCAGTTGCTGAGTGTTTGCTTTTGGAAGCCTCAATATGGCTCTAGATGTCAAAGCTCAATTTAAACTATTTCATTTTAAAAAATTAAATTTCATTTAAAACTTTCATGATGCTGAATTATTCTTTAAATATATCTGATTTCTCTCAGTGTGCAGTTCTTGGAAAGAGAGGGATTACCTGCAGGCTTTAAGGGCTAAATAGTATCAGGTTTAATGTCGGCATTACTGCTTTACCTCTGCTATGCTGTGGTATGAATTACAGCTGGATTACTTGCTGTGTGCATGAATTGCATTCTCCCTCTATTTGTTCTAATGAACTTAAAAGGAGAAAAACATAAGGTTCTATATCTCTGTTACATTTTTTAGAAATGGTTATAGATCTAAATGACACTAGAAAACTTCATTGGACTTATCAGGGAAAAAAATAAAATCTTCTTATTTACTTCAAACCAGTGTTATCTGATAAAGGTGTCTCTAAGTCTGTGAAATGCTATGGCTGTTAAATGAGCTCTGATTTCTGTAAAGTGAGAAATATCCTGAGGTATCTAACCAGTGTTGCTTTATATTTAATTAAAATACAAAACCAACATAGAATGATTTGTTTAAAACTCACTATGTACCAGATTTTGACAAGTAATTATAAAGAGGAAGGCGAAAGTCCTACAAAAGTAATCCATGTAACTCTTGTGTTTAATAATTTTACAGTTAGTGAGGAAGGGGTTGGAGGGCACATAATAATTGTAACTCCTAAATTGGCATAAAATTACTAAGAAGAGAGAGGTCTCTGATATAGGATGAATGAAGATTGCTTGTGAAAGAGGGCTCAGCAGGCCTTTTTCAGTACATTGACTCTATGAGGCTACATCTGGAGACAACAATGCACACTACTTGAAGGGTGAGAGCAGCCTATTCTAGGAAGCAAATGCTAAAAGACTCAAGGTTGTGTTATACAGCCATGGATTAATACCAGATTGAAGCCAAAGGTGTGCCAGGAATGTTTTGATAGAGAAGAAGAGCAGAAAAAGAAATTGCATCTCTTTTTGATTCGTGCTTTCAGTGGAGCTGTAACATGCAATGCTCGTGCCAGCTGCCACACTTTGCTCTGGGGCTTTCAGGCCATAAAAGTTCACTGTCCTTTTGTAAGTGCCACCTCTGATGTTCTCTGAAAGTGTTTCATAGTCTGTTGCTAATCAAGTTCTTGGCTAGAATTGGTATCTTGGAGTGGGAGGAGCAGTAAGGGAGCAAAAAGTTTATGTAAGTGTGGTTTGCATGTATGTGCTAGACAGATATGCAGCTGATTAGCTGGAAGTTACAGGCTGAAATTTACTATGGCAGTAGCCCCCGATCGTTTGGTATCTTTCTAATACTTTGAGCAGGGGAGTGAGTTTTTTCAGTGAGTGAGTTAATGCAACGGTTTTGTTTTTATGGTCTTCCCTAAGTTCAATGAGGCTAGGAGGCAGAGGAGAGCATTGACCTAATCTTGTTATAGTAAACAAGAGGTAAAGACTTCTAAAACTTCTGTTGATGTGATTGTTGAATGTTTAACAGTCTTTTGTTCCTAGCTGTTCCCAGTAATTGAGTCTTTTCCCTTCCAGTGCTTGTGCTGCTGTCCTCATTAGTGTGCATTCCAAGATAAATACCATACACGAGACTTGCAAATACTGTACAGCAGAAGATCTGTTCTCTGGTTTTGTTTGCTGAATGTTACACCTTCCATTAGTCCCTAGTACTGAGAATAGACCTCGTGTCGTGTCCTTAGGTAAAACAGCAAAGACAGACAGCAGACCTTTTGTAACTGCTACTGCTATCACCTTTTAGGCAGTAGGCATTTAGGGATCTGAAATGTAAGGAGAAATAAGAACAAATAAAACTGCCAGAATTCTCTTATAAATAATATAAGCACATAGTGAATGTGCTTTCAAGTTGTTCTTTTCCTTGAATTACATTTTTTCAGACCTTAAGCAACTTGAAAAGTCAAGGAATTTGGGTCTAGGGAGGAGAAAAGGAAGGGGAGTAATAAGGTTGTAGATTTAGGACCTGCAGATTTCCTCAAGTGCTACAATGATCTTCTGATGGGACAGATAACCGTCCTCCTCTGTCTCATCCTGCACTCAGTGTTCCTGTGTTTCTAGCTATCATTTGAAACTACTTGAGCAGTTCAGTGTAAATAAACCTTTTTTTCTCAGTATTTAGATACAGTAGGCAAATCCCAGGGATGATAGCTCAGGCATGGTTAGTTTTGGTTCACTTGTTAGCCATTGCTGGTTAAATCTGCTGTACTGTCTAGCTAACAATTGGCAGACTCAGCAAAAAGCTTTAGAAAATACTTGCTCTGTGATCCATTTGCCAAATACAGAGTTTAGTTCCTCCTCTGTAATCAAGCTGGAATCAGTTGATTATAGCTGAGATTCATCATGCCAGTATCCTGCTTGTTGTCCTTTCCCTGTCTCTTTGGTCAAGTGACTCCCATTGCTGGAAAAAAATAAATTGACTCCCAAATTCCTCCAATTTAGAAGTATTTCTTGTTATCTCTAAACAGTAGGATTTCTTTCAACTATAGAACATGAATTTGATGAGAAGGGACAACTTCCAGAAGATCGTAGTCTCTTCTGGAGTTTGCTGTCTCCTGACAGATGGAGAAAGGTTTCAGTCCTTGAGCAAGATCACAGATAGTCTGATTCAGAGGAAGCAATTGGTAGGTAAGAAATGTCATGTTGGATTTGTTCAATTTCCTTCTTTTTTTTAAACCTACCTTTGTATTTCACTGTCAGTTACACTTTTGGCATTGTGGCCAGGAAAACAGCTTCAAGCTGGGTTGATATAGCTGTGGCTGCGTTTTTCTTCAAGTTAGAAAAGCACTTGTTTTAATTTTTCCCTCATTTAGAATATCTGGTTTAAATGACCTAACTTTAAATTGTAATCTCAAGAGATCTCATGGCTCAGTCCCTCTGCACAGAGGCTACCCCAGCTGTATGTGAGGTGCCTGCTGTTTGCCCTGCTGGCTGGTGCCTGGCTCCTGCCTTGTCGCAAGTATCTGGTGCTTGTCTGCACTCAGCTCCCTGGCGGCGGCCGCAGCCCTGACACAGAGCACAGGAATGCACACGGCCAGCTCGGGCTTGACGCTGTGCCTGAGTTAATAAAATTTCTTGGGACCCAGAGCATGGAGGTAACACTGCCAGGTGGTGGCTTTGTCTGAAGTCTTTGCCATTTTCCCCAGTGCTCTTACCTTTGGAAATGCTATACAGAAACAACTGAAGTGACTCACTTTATATTGAAGAAGGACTTCAGTTTTATGCTGAAAAAGAGATGCTGTGTAATTTTTGAACCCACAATGTCCCTAGAAGTGTAGGGACATTTGCGCTGAGCTGCACCTCTGCTAATGAGCCCAGCTGGAGCTGATTTGTTTCTGTATCTCTTGTAGGTACAGATAATCTGACCATAGATAATTGAGTGTTGACTCTATAAATAACCCACTTTGAAATCCTTGTCTTAAAATTGTTTTCTCTTCTTCCTGTTAGCTTCCTAGCTTACTCTCTATGGTCATTTCTTGGCTGACCAAGGATTACTCTCATCTCTTGGCAAACATATGTCCTATTCATATTTTCCCACCTGAAGTGAAATGTTATACTAAGCATGGGTGAAACCAAATTCAAGCACTATAAAAAGCCAGCTAAGTCCTAGTAGGAAAGAATCATCCTAATGTTTTACATATGCTCCAATTAACTCTTGTGGTTTAAACTAAAAATGACTGATACACATGAAACATTTGATACCTTGGAAAGATACTTATTCCATGCTTCTTCTCAGAGACATCCTGTTACTATAATAGTTAAACATCTTCAGGTAAAACTGGTTCATTTGTATGGACTTGCTTCAAGTTGGACTTCTAATCATCTTGGTTTGGTTGCTTACTGTCCATTTTAAAACTCACAAGAATTGTTCTGAGTTGAGCTATGCCTTGCTTTAATGAGATTGTTTTTCTATTAGCTTATAGAAGTAATTATAGAAAGTAATTAGAATGCCTCAAAGGAACAATATCCTGTGTCTTCAGCTGGTGAGCACCTAAACATTTTTCTTCTTTTACCAAAAGTTTTTCTAAAATATGGTATGTGTGTGCATCTGAGAAGATCCATGGAAAATTAGAACTATACCCGTACTGGATGACAGGTTGTTCAGGGCTTTGAAGTGGGAGAAGGGAAAACAGAATTGCGCAGCTGTGCTATCACAGCAGTTCATGCACCTTGGTAGATAGTTGTACTGGAAAACAGCTGTCTCTTTTCCCTGTGTCATTCCTGCCCCATTATTCTATAACAGAGGCAACATCAGTGGGTTACTAAACTTGGAATGCTTTAAATTAAGATCTGCCATCAAATGGCAATGTGGCCTTGGAGAATGCTTTCTTCACACAGCATCTGAAACACTGACCATGCTTCAACAAACTTTGGAAGACTCAACTTGAAAAAAATCTGAGAAAAAACTAAATCTTTGTATATATACATACATATATATATATATAGGTATAGCAGACATTTGATATTGTAGACATAAAAAATTCTCATTACAAGCAATGATGGGAATTTTGTTAAATTATGAGTGGAGAAATAGTTTATCCAAAAGAAGTAATTTGTAGTATGAGAAGTTCATTGCAGTGATGAATGGTCAAGAGGTGCATGAAGAGACAGAACATGAAGTAGTTGTCGTTTGGACTCTCAGAGAGTGATTTACATTTATTTCATTCACGTAGAGTTAGGTCTGAGTTTCTTTAGTTTGCACAGTTAGAAGTCATAAATGATGCAAGTTAAAGTGAAAACCAACTTTAGAATTAAGAAGCTGTTTGTAATACAGAACTAAAGAGTTTTTTAAAGGGAGAGGAACAGATTAAGAATGCCCTACAAAAACATTTTTGTATTTGGGTATGTTTTTCAGTGTTGTGTCTTGAATTTTCTTCTGTAGATGGTTAAGAGTTTGGTTTCTTGTTTGTAAGAGCTATTGTATGTAATGAGGGAAACATGAACAAGTGACCTCTTCAGGAACTGATTTGCACATTGACTTTGGAGGCTGTGTATTAAGGGGTTATCACTTGTGGTTATTCATGCAGCTTTCTAAATAGTAGATTTTCTTACCTCTGGCAAATAACCTTCTTGAAAGATGAGTGAACTGATATATCTAAAATGTCTGGAATGAGGAAATACTCTGAACTGACAATTATGCTGCTTTTGTAGTAGGCTTTGATAAAGCAAATTGAAACTTAAATGTAGGCTCATTCAATCTTCAAAACAAAACAGTGTCCCTAGCTGGGCAGATCTGTGTGGCCACCTGGATTTTGAAATGGTGTCAGAATATTCCGAGGGAATTAATTTGATGCCTGGGAATACCCACGAGGAGTGGCAAACACAGAATAGCAAGTAAAAGAAATCATATCTAGATTTTAGCTTGGATTTCCTAAAATATTTTAATTTTGTAATAATGCTACTAGCAATAAAAATAATAATAGCAATAAACCTTATGTGATTGTATCTATTTTCTATTTTGTCTGAGAATTTTTAGCTCTTTGCTAATTTGGTTTAAAAATCCAAAGTTTCAGCATTCTTGTGAAGATCAGCAACTGTGAGGAGACAGCTTAAATAATGTGGCCCAGAGAACAGTATTCCATGTGGCAGTAGCACATTTGCTGACACACAGTAGCACATTTGTACTGACAGCTGGCACATGTCTACCTGCAGACCAAACAGAGCTTATTCCATCTCTTTGGAGAGAGGGACAAAGGACCGTGGGCACAGGATGAAATGACGAGGCTGCTGGTGAACAAAGATGCTTGGACTAACAGAGATGGAGCAATTTACCATTCAAATCTGCGTATTTTTAGGATAAAATATCCATTATTTCTATGCTTTAAAAACAGCTTGTTAAGAAATAGATTGATTCACCAGGTGCTGGGTTTGGATCCCAAATAAAAGAAAAAGCCAGAATGTTTAAACAACAGATTACATGCAAGTACTGCAAAGATGTTATTCTGGGCTAATTTCAGTGAAGTTACTGTTTCTCTAGTTAGTACAGAATGATGAAATAGTGATATGTGATCTTGATATTGAATAAAATCTGGTGTCGAGTTTTTCACAGAGCCAGATGAAGAACATGTCACCTAAAAATGATAGCTTGTTTTCTCAGAGCCATAGTACAGCATTGTTTTTCTCCAAACCATCTCAGTAGTCCCATCTCACTCTGCAATGGCTTATCTTTTCGTAACAGTAAGATTAAGTAAAACATTTTTGGATTAAGAAAAACATTCAAGAAGCATTAAATATTTCTGGTTTATGATAGATGAAGAGAAACATTTAATAAGTTGTTAAAGCAATAATAACATAAATTACTTTATTTTGTTATTGTTATGTAAATATAATTAAAGATGGAAATAGAGATACAGTGAAATATTTCACCTCATAAGTATAAATAAATAAAAGTGTCATTGGACGACCTTGAATGTGAAAGATCTGCCTGAGGAAACAGGTCTGTTACATGGTACAAAGCATGAGAGGATGACAATACTAAATTTTCCTCTATTTTGCAACAATCAGGAGTGTAATTATTTAAGTTGGGTGTTTGAATAAATGAACATGTCATTTTTTTATAAATTTGTACATTTAGCCAAATAAAAGATTTCTGTTCACATATAAAATCACTCATAAAATTCTGATTTGTTTGTTGGCAGTATTCACCGTTGAGAATACCGTGGCTTAAATGCTAGAAATATTTTAGCATTTCACCTGATGTGTCTGTTGTAAGTTTAGGGCTGATTTTGAATTTCCAGCCTTTGAGTACAAAAATGGTGGATCAGCAAGTAGTAAGATACTAGTGCAAAAGGATGATGAGGATGATGAGGGCTGAGCTTGTGGTGCAAGCACTGGATACAAGGTGTGAGGTGGTGTTTAGCTCAGACTCTCATTTCGTGTTGGGCTTACCTGAGCATCTCCTCCAGCAGAACGTGAAATTTCTGTACATAACCTTTCCTTGCTTTTCTTTGGTAGACTGTCACTCAAAAAAAAAAAGTGTGTAGCCAAGATTCGCTTGCTCCACTACTTCTTTTTTGCCTGGGGACTTTTGGCCTTGCTGAGCTGAGAAATACAGAGTTGAAAATTGTCGGTTTTTCTGCAGTAGCAATGCATCAGGTGGCAAATGCTGGTTACACGTGTGAAATTGTGTCATTACAGGAGTGATGAATTCCTACTTAAGTCTTCAATTCCTTTTTTAATCAAGTTAATGCCCTAAAGCATTAATATCCCCTTTTATAGCTGTAGAAAAGGCCTTGACACTACAATTAATGATGTGAAGATTGACATTGTCACCAGGGCAGGGTATTCACACTTCTATTGTTTTCCTGTCTGTCTAATAGTTCAGTGATACCTTGGAGCTTCATATTTGTATCCAAAAATCCTTATAAAAGAAGCAGGCAACTACCCAGAAGCTTCAGTTTACATTTAGGATAATTAATTGCACTATTTGAAGCATTTTTTTGAGTTCTATTTCACCCTTCTTTCTTTTTCATGCTTTTTACTCAAGAGGAATAACCGTGTTCTGGGAAGTGCTGTATGTAGCTCTTTATGGAATTTTGTCATTTTAAGGATAATTGGCCATGTAAATGTAAAATAGTGTTAGTCTAGAGATTATTTCTCATTCTTTTATAATTATCCTGACAAATGCCAGGTTATCCCATAAATAAAGAATTTCCAGGAAAACATCAGGTTCATCCTACTGAGTTATACACAAACACTCTCCTTCTTTCCTGGATCAAGGAAATAAAAGTTTGGTGTCTTCTTCTAAATATACACTTGTGGGTTTTGCTGCTTTTAATTTTGCACTTCGGTTCATTTCTGCAGTTACTTGAGTTGTATCAACAATTATTGAAAAAAACAAAACAAAACCAAGGGGAAAAAAAAAAAGGAATAAAAAAACCCCTGCAGCCGTTTTCAGCTCATGTTGTTCTTGGCACAGGTTCAGTTCTGGTGTCCAACTGGTAGGACCGAAACTTGGTGCTTAACAAGTGCCTGTAGTCAAAACAGTTGGTGTGTGCGAGCACAGATCTGGTATTTGCTGCGGCAGGTCATCTGCCGGATTTTTCCCCGTGTGCAGAATACCTAATCACGTTGCTGTGTTTCTCTGACGGCATCTGTGGCAATGTGAATCGCTTCACGTTCCAAAAGTACATGTTTACAGTCGTCGTAGAATCAGATTAAGTTGGCAGCCTGCTCCTCTCTGTAAGTGGCTCAGTTTACATTTCTTCTTCTAGCAGGATGTTTTGCATAATTTTGCTGATCCTACTCACTTGTAGACTTTGTGAAATGGAGACTCGTTTTTGTGGGTTTTCTGTCAGAAAGCGAAGCTTGTGTTTATTGTAAATAAACACCAGCAGAACGGTGGTTATTTTAGCACTTGATAATTTCCCAATTATGTCATTTGACCTGGAATGAAGCTTGTGATTGTTGAGCAGTGTTTTATGCAGCGGATCAGTCCGGGGGTTGGAGCTGGCAGTTTATTTCCTTTGTCAGTTTACAAGAAGTATCAAAATGAAACCGACTGTGCTGTTTCCTTTCCAGTGCGCAGTGCAAGAAGGGTGGAACTGTTTGCGGATATTATTTCCAAACTTTTTCAGCTGGACTTGGAATAGTGTTTTGTCAAAAAAGCTGGTAAAGGTATCCTTCAATCTTGCAACATTATGCTGTTGTTTGCTAACATCAAATACAATTTTATTTTTGTTTAACCTCACGTACCGGGTTTTGCTAGTGTTTTTTCAGACTGTGGCTGCAAAATGAAAGTGCTTACAAGGTGTTTATGAATTCTTGTTATGAACCAGCTGCCAGTTCCTGCAGGATGACACATTTCTGCAAGAGTCTAGGTTGTTCATTTTCTGGTTGCTGGCTGTTGCTTTTCGGGCATGTGTGGGGTTTTTTCTGTTTTGGTTTTATTAGGATTAATGCCAAGTACATCTGCAAACTTTGAACTGGGATCAGTACAAGGTGGTAGGTTTCATTTACCGTTTATTGAAATTGGAAGTATATGTTGCTCAACTTTGCACAGTGAAAGGCTGTGCAACAAAGCACCTCAGGATATAATGTAAATAGAAAAACTGTAAATTGTGCATAGGCGGTGTATGAGTTACCAAGAGTAACATCTTCATCAGCAAGACTGTGAGATACTAAATTTCATTACCATCTGCTTAAATATTGTAAGTGGGGAGTAACAGCATTCATATTATGTTAAGGGCAGTTGGATCAGTTATTACTTTATGCTATTCCAAGTAAAAGGACTATGAACTCAAGTGTTGTGATAAATACAAGCTTAAAATGGAGTTTTATTATTCTATAAATGTTTACTAGCAGTAAATAGCTTTCTTACCTTTCTGAGTTTTAGCTATTGAATTTTGTTTGTTTTTACCAAGTGTAATACCAAGCTATAATCCATAGCACTGGATCTCTGAGTTATTCATGGGTCAACCTAAAATTGATTTTTTACTTTAGGCCTCTTGTACACAGGAAGTCAGATCATGCTAAACAAGAGTAATGTTTCAAAATTACTTGTGCTGACAAAGTTTTATTGTCTGTCCTCTGGCAACATGAAGGGGTTTTTTTTTTCTTGTTTTGTTTCAAGTAGCTGGAAAAATAAAAGCACTGAAAGATGAAAGACATATCTTTCTCTATGCTCAAACTATATCATTACTTTTTTCCTCCATGATTGTCTGTCATATTGATGGAGAAGGCACTAAGTGGGCAAAAACTTTTCACTTGATCCATTTTGAGTAGTACATATTCGGTGAGAATGTGGATGCAGGTGGGATATACTAAGAAATGGGTTTTTGTTTCTAGTCCAGATTAGAGATATCTGCAGTTTCAGGATCACATAAAGATCTCTTTTGATAGGAAACTGCAATGTCTGACATGTTTTACTGGCATCATATTTGCTGTAGTGTCATTGTAAGGTTTGCTGTGAGCTGAGTGAGTGCTTGATCTTGTGTATAAGAGTTGAGGCAAAAATTTGAAAAGAGACTTTCTAGTCAGAATGTGGTTTTGCCTCATTTTCCCACACGCTGTGCTTGTGGCTCTGGAGCTCATGTTGCCCCTTTATTGCTTTGCTTTTTTTGCTTATGATTAGAAGGAGATGTGGCGTTTCCTGCAAAACAGCTGCTAGTATTCCCTGGTGACCCATCAGAGAGGATCCAGTGGAATTACAGATTTTAAGGCAGACCTAGAGGACTTTGGCAGCTGCAGCAGAGATTTGGGGAAAGGCAGGGCGTTGCATTGTGCAGGAGGCAGGAAGGAGGATTAAAAATGGAGTATAAGGGCATAGGAGAGGAGCTCTGGAGATTCAGGGACTGTTAGGTCTCCAACAACATAAGGACTTCACATCTACAAACAATTCAGATTTGACTGAGAAAGTTGGACTATATCCATGTTTCCATAGGACATGGAGAATCTCCTGGAATAGTTTAAGATGATTTGCAATGCTACTGATGCAGTTTGCAATGTGTCTTTGAATTATATGGAGCACCGGGCTTTCAGACACTTGCCACTGAATAGAAAAAGTAACAGATATTGATCTGAAATTGATTCTATAGAAAATGAGGCAATTCAGTGAGAGTTAAACTTTCCTCTGAAATTAATGCCATTAATACATTAACTGTTTGACAGCAGAAGTCACATGTTGCTTCTCAGTTGCTTGCAGTGGCTGTGCTGAGACAGCTGAGTGGTTGCAGAAGGATTAATGTGGTAAAGAGGATTGCAACTTTGTGCTCCTGTGCTCTTGGATTTGACAGCACCTGGTATTTAGGAACAAAATAGAATATTTGTTCTTATTTGTGGGGAATGTAAGCATCCATTTGGAAGCATTTAAATGAATCAGAAAAATTATCTTCTAAACTGGAGCACATATTCATAGCATTGCTGAAAATGTGCAGAATTTAAGTTAGTATCTGATCAGTGATGATAACTGGTTTTCTAGTTGCCTTGGTGCATTTTATCATTTCTAGGGACAAAAACATTCATTCTTCCTTATTTTCATCAATGTCCACTGGCTGTATCACTGCTGTGTGTGAACAGTCACAGCCATGTCCACGTCTCTGTGAATACAAGTTTACCTGCTTTACTAGATCTAATCTCTCTACAGATGCAAATGAGCGTAGAAAGTCTTACACAGGTAGCTGGTTGTCTCCTGAATATGTTAGTATGTGAATATTTAATTTTATCACAACTATTTGATGTGCAAATGTCTTTTATTTGCACATTAATTTATTGCATAGGCTGTAAAGAGTAGATTTGTATATTATGTGCCATTCCTTGTATATATGTAAAATAGAAACAAATTAGTTAAAAAATTTTCAAAACACTCACTTTTTTGACCACGAAAGTTAATTTGATAGAGGAGGCCACCACCACCCTGGTTTAAGCAGTTGATTGACAGCTGATGGCCTTCTTTTTTTGTAATATATTTCCATTATTTCTCTGAAACATATTACCAGTGTCTAAGGGTGATTGACTACCACATGATTGACTACCACATACATTGTAAGGAATGAAGAATCAAGAGGCAATTTGAGAAGTTCTTGAGAAGGAATATACCAATATTTAGTTACAATTTATGCCCTCACCGTTGAGATTTGTCTGAGAATTCACACCTTTGTCAAATGCAGCTTCTTGCAACCGTGCTTGCCCAGCTCAAACAGGGGATTTTCTGCCCCTTTGGAGGGAATTACTCTTCTAGCTCTCCACTGTGCCATACCTCCAAGGTGTTGCTGCCATCTTCCTCTGCTGACACGGAAGTGACATTAACTTTTGTGAGGAAATGGGCAGATTTTTCCAGTCCAAGCAGTGTCTCAGAACACCTCTGGTTGTGTGACACTGGCTATTTACATTCTTTCTCCTGTATGACTTTACATAGGTCACAAGTTTCCATTTCCATTCTAAGAAATTTGAAGAAAAGCTGGGTAACGCTGATGATACCCAAATGTGTATTGGAGTCTGTCTAAAAGGTGGAAGACTTTCTGTAGCCATGTGTTGGGGTAAGAGGGGAGTTTGAGGAGGTAAAAGGAAACGCTAATTATAGCAGTTGGTTCTGATCACAAGAATGACCATCAATCTGACACACTCAGCTAAAATAAGTGTATTTTTTCCTTTCCTATCTTTTAAGTAAACATCTGCTACCTAAAGCAGTGGGATGCATTTTATATATGCATTTATATTGTCTAATTACAACAGTTCTTATTCCACCATATTCTATATTAGAGTAAAAAATCTGAGGTTAAAATACTGGTTTGCTCTTGAGAACTAATAAATTGAGAAAGTTGTCTTGGGAGAAGCACCAAACATTTACCTTGACTAAAAATCCAGTACAAAAAGACTGTTACAGAATAACTTGCTATGGCATGTGATACTTAATGACTTCAAAATATAAATTTAGATAATCAGTATCTTGAATGTTCATCCTTCCAGAAAGACATAATAGTCTTTCCAGTAGGAGTAATATATTTCATTTCCAAGGATATCTGTAGGGCTCATATTGGTGACACAGTTTACTAGAAAGCAGTGAGACTTAAGAAAACCAGTAGCTGTGATGAAAATTGGAGTAATTAATCCTAAGTTTATGTAGTGTGGAAAACATGTTTTCTCCCAGGTTTTACTTTATATATGGCTTGATCTTGTTGGTAGCATAGCAATTCCTTTTCATCAGCCCCCAAGTAATCAATGGGAAAGTTGCAAATTTTGATTAACCTACTTAAAATAGATTAAATATGTGCTGAGAAGATTCGTAAATCTTGAAACAATTACTGTTATTTAATAAAATAAATAGTCCATGAATGGAACTGTGCATTTCAGAATCAGATATGTAGCTTACTCAGGTGTTACCACAAATGTGAGGTGAAATGAATGTAAATCCACTGCATCCTGCAAAGGACTTTTGAGGCAGAGGCTACACACTGAGGTGTGTGGTGGGGTGAAAACTGTCAAAAGATAGGGGACACCTTGGGAGTGAGGATAGATACTTCTGTATTTGAAAAAAATTAAGACTGCTTTGTTCTTCAGTTGCAGGATAATATGGAGGGAATTCCAGCATCGGTAATTAAAGCTGTGAATGTGAAGATACGGAAATACTTGATCTTAAATAAAAAAAATGTCTTTATTTAGTCATTTGAGATCTAATAGAAACACTTTGGAATATTTTTTAAGCATTTCTCTTTGTTCTTGAGGTATTTGCCTATTGCAAGTTAATCATGGATGAATCCTTCTGCTACTGGCAAGTTTTTGCTTGTACAGATGCCAGACAAATTGTCGTGTTTTGATTCTCTCTGGGAAAATTTTCCTTAGTTGTCCTTGAAATATCAAACTAGTGAGTGCAGTGTTGATGATTCAAATACAAAACCTTCCCATGTATTAGCAGGTCTCTGGTGCTTCCTTAACCTGCTCTTGGTTGACTGGGTGATGCTGGTCAAGCTCAAACAGTAGCACCCACTTGGATTCTTCAAGTTGAGTGCTGAAGGCTTTAGACGGGGAAAAATTGCTGCATCTTGAACGAGAAACTCCAGCTTGTCCCAAGTACTCAGTCTATGATTACATAACTGTGTTGGTTGTGGGGGTACCTGCCTGATCCCTACTGTGATCAGGCTCCTGGTATTGGGGCACCAGCAAACTGGAGTCCGTGCCAATGAGCCAGGCCCTGCTGACCGGAAAATTCCTCTTCCCCCAGCCCGTCCATGCCACCCACCGCTGCCTCTGGCTTGGGAGCACTGGGGCTGGCTCACTGCAGGGTCAGCAGGCTGGGGAAAGAGTGTCTCACAAATGGAGCCAATAGGACTGTTTGAGATTTATAGTACCCCTCAAAAAATCTTATAGCAAATATCAGCTCCTGTCTCTTGTAGTGCTTTGTAGTTGTGTTGAAGTTCACAGCACAAGCCTGTTGTTTTCTGCACACTGACGCAGATGGCTGGCCAAGCACTGGCACTTCTGCCCTGCAGAAAGATATGATTTGTAAAGAATGGCCAGAAGAGTCTTTTTACTTAACAATATGAGGGATAGGACATTTGTATTTTAAGATATATTAATAATGACCCAACTAAAACAATTTCACTGAAGCCTGTCTGTCCTGTGCAGGGTGAGCCCGGCCTTGCTTTTTTGCAGTACTTGAGAGGCCTCTGGCATGAGCATGACAGTGCTGACCACCAGATGCCACATTTGTTACTGAAACATAAACTTCCTGGGTTTTTTTTGCACATGCCATTTGCTCTGTGTGGAAAAAAACCCAAACTTTTACTTTGAATGGTGCTTGGAGATAATCAAATTAACCAGGCAGAGCCCACCTCTCTGGAAGGGCCAGGAGCAGCAGACCTTTTGCTACTTTTCAGTCTTCCTGTTGTTTTCCTTACAGTTTCTCATTAAAATTGAAACAAGATAGTCATAAAATAAACTGCCCAATAACCAGGTCAGATGAATTCATCATAAACCATTATAGGAACAGTCACATATCTGTCAAAGAGCATTCTACTGAGTCATCTTAGTTGTTACATATTCTCTTTTCTTGGCATGAAAGAGCTGGGACACCAAGTACACCTCACACAGATTTTCTGGTAGATTATTGCTATTTATTTTACTATTTTTTACATTTTTTTTCAGAGTACTTCATGAAGCTGATTTTTTCTAATTATCATTTGGCTTGATTACATTCATGACAGTAATGAACTGGTGTTCTTTGGAGTGATGAAAATCATTGTAACTAGCATAGAGAAGAACAATTTCCTTTTTCCTGACTTGTATTTTTAATTTTAGCCTATGACATGTTGTAAAATTCATTCATTTTTTGTTACAGAACGAAGACACAGTTCAATGTGTAAACCTTCCCCTTCTCCAGCTTCTCCAGCCTGTAATTCCAGGACATCCCTAGTACAGATGAAACCGAAATCCTGTATCAGCGGCCATAACCCTGTCAGCAGCAACTCAAAGCCATTCAAAACGCCCAAAGACAATCTACTTACCTCCAGTAGCAAACAGCACACAGTCTTTCCTTCAAAAGTGTCACGGGATAAACCATGGTAAGTACCAAAATAATACTTATCAAAGGTGCTGGTGTTCAAAGTATATATATATCTATATCACAATCATCACAAAAATCCGTATTCTCATTTTACCTAAGTTTACAGTTTAAGCCTCTATATTTCTAAGCGAGGAAACTGGGATTTTTTTTTTTTAATTAAGAAAAAAATATATATAGGAAGAGCCAGAAGGACTGGATTACTTTTTCAGTGTTCCATCAAATGTGTTTTTCTAAGATGCATATAGCAAGTGAGGTATTGACCCAGTTTTCTATCTTTAAGGTCCATCTTCCATTACATTATCAGCCCTTAGAACTGATGCTTTTAAACAGTTTAACAGGATAATTTTTGCAGAGTTCTTAATATTGGCTTAACTGATGTTCATGAAACCTTACTGGTTATAGTCAATTATCTTCAGTAGCAGCTGCTGTTGGAGTTCATTCTGTATTTTGATAATGTTTGATGCCTTATAAGATGACAAGAAAATTCCGGCTGCAAAAATCACTATTTTGGGGGTGTCTGACATCATGTGATATAAGTACACATGCAGGCATGGAGACTGCTGTGCCCATCCTCCCGTGACTGTGATGAGAGCAGCAGAGTTGCAAAAATATAAATGACAACAGAACTGGGTCACTATTTTATCCCTTAAGAGACTGTTTTGTCTTCATTATCTACAGGAAAGATGCTTTGTGATTAGGCCATTAGGTTGGTGGCTTGAGATCTGAGTTCAATTCCTTGTTCTGTTATGCCTTGGTCTCTTAATCTTCAGTTCTCAGTCTGTAAATTTGAGATAGTGAGACTTCCTTTTTCTTAAGATTTATCTACTTTATAAAGATCCTTCCCTTTTATATGTAATACCTAGTATAAGAAGGCCATGATTTCAGGTAGGGTTTCTGGACACAACTGCCTTAAAACAGTAAATCATTTAATGCAAAGCATTCACTCATGAGACAAAGAATAAGCTAAAATTATGTTAAAGGCATAGCTCATGCTTTCTGCCTGAAACATGCACAAGTTGGCATGATTTCAAAGACAGCAGCTTCTGCCTAGCTGTAGAATTTACCTTGCCCTGGAAAAATAAATTCTTCTTATAAATCTGCACCCACCATCTTTTTAAGCATGATAAGCATTGTGGGTAATTATGGTATAAAATTCTGGAAATAGGAAATCTGATTGGTTAAACTATACACTCACATGTTAATTAGAATAGCAGAATAGCCTCTATCTCATCTGTGTGTAAGTACCTCATTTACTACTTGAAACCAAATATTATTGACTGAACAGTGACTTTTTCTTCTGAAAGTCTGAGGGAAATTTTTTACAAGGGAGGATTCTTTTATAAGTTAAATTAAAAGAAAATCAGAAAGGACTTCAGAATATTAACACTATTGACTATAAACCTATTTCTCATCCTGTTACAGACAGCAACTTACATATCCACGTTTCAGCAGGCTCACTGAATCTATAAACAATATCTTCCGTTCTGGCAACAGATGTCATTCTGGCAGTCAGTAAAAGCTGGAAGGGAACAAAATAACAGCATTTGATCAATCGCTTTCCCTTTATTGGGAACATCCTAAATATTTACTGATGATTAACGAGGTAGATTTAACCATTTAAAAGTGTTGTACTGCTCTGTTGATTGTTTGGCAATAAATATGACAGTAGTTGTACCCAAGCATTATGTAATTCTTGCAGCCCTGCTGGGAGATCATACTGCAGTTTTGGGTTTTTTTGGGGAAAGATGAGGCATATAGTTAAAGATACTGTAATTACCACATAGCAAATCACAAACAGTCTGAGGCAAACATCAATGAAGTTCTCTTGCAAAATATAGTATTAAGTGCCTTAGATTACATGACTTGTTAAAGAATAAAATCTGTCTGCTAATCATTGCAGGTTAGAAAGAGCTGACAGCTGTTACAGAAGAAGTGTTTGTTACTATTCCATTAGAGGGTTATAATATTTATTTAGAATACTAGAAAATATTCAGCAGATCTGATTTAAGGTGAAATTATTAATAAAATTTATTATTTTTTAAGCTTGTGACATCCATTCAGCTGCTGCACAAGCCATAGAATTTCTTGTCTTAGCTTTTAGAAAGAAATACTCGATTAACACAGAAACATTTGTCTCAAAAATGCAAATAGGATTCATGGTATATCCAAGTGTGTTGTGGTTTATCATCCTCAGAAGTTTCCAGGTCTTCAATGCTTTTGTCTGTTTTGTTGTTATCTCATACCAAGCATTTACTTGACATAAGTTCTTCCAGACAGTTGTCAAATCAGCTTATTTCAGGAATTATATCACTTTAATGATTGTTTTTCAGACATGGAACAACCTCTGTTGGGCTTGCCTGATTCTTTTATACAGCATCTCCTTTAAATTTTTGTTGTTACTATTAGAATTTTGGAAATGGCCTCTGCAACAGCAGAGACCAGTAGATCTATCTGTCGCTGTGCCTGCCTTCATGTAGATTCGACATCTGTTGATAAATTTGTTACAGTTTTAGTTGAGGCATCATCTTGCCCATTGACCAAGTAGCTCTTTCTCTTGTTCATGTCCTGTGTTGTTCTAAGATGTGCTCCAGAGGTTCAGGTTGCTCCATGGCTAATGCTTTAAAAATCATGATTGGAATGATCAGATAAAAGAGATCTGGAACTGTTTCATTTTTTAGCTGCTGATTTAATGCTTCCCTTCTTGTAGTTGGAATATAAAGTATTATTGTGAATATATTATCCAGAAATATCTGTCAGTTCTGATTTTTTTCCCCTGTATCTCTACCATCGTTGCTATTAATACAGCAGTGCTTAGAGATGGAGCAGAGCTGGAGCACCACTGCACAGTGCACAAGATAAATGCAAACCAAAATTTTCTGCAGCTAGCAGTCACAGTGGTAAGAGGTATAGCAGAAGGGTAGAAACTGGGGAGAAAAAGGCAAAGAATTGGTAGAAATAACAATAATAATGAACAAGTGATCATAATTAGTAAGCATAGGTGTTTCATGAAAGGCATCCCTGCAGCCAGGAGCTCTCTTCCTCATTGCTGACCTGCCCAAAGGGTGCTGCTTCTCTTGCTACCATGCCAGCTTCTGGGTGCATGGAGGATTTAGGTGCTGTGATGCTACAGGGTGTTCATTTCCACCTATCCATCCCTAAGGCAGCATAAAATTGGGGTAAAATGTTGGAGTAAGCTAGTGCTGAGAAACCAGCTGAAGCAGATCTCCTTGGCCTCCTTCCACAAAGTTTAGCCTGCCAGAAGTTCTGAAAACGAAAAAAATGAGATGGAAATGATGTGGTTTTCATCAACACAGAGAAAACTGACTCTTTCTGTAAACAGAAAAAGGATCCCAAAGGATCCTTATACCTGAGGGCAATCTTTTAAAATTTATAATGTCACTTTTCAAATTATTTTTAAGTCATCTCATGGCCTTTATTTCTTTGTATTAGGAAACACGATTGTTCATGCTGAGGCTGAGAAAGTGAAGATAGTGTCATGATTTAAGGATATTTCTATTGCAGCATGGAAGCAAAACTCAGCAGGGTTAACTTGGGCCATATAATCTAACATTAGATCACAAACATTTTGTACATTGTAGAGGTAATCCCAGCAATAAAGAATAGAGGAATGTTTGATGTTTTTAAATGTTTATGAATTTCGTTTCTCACATACTTGAGGAGACGAATGAGT
>VZUA01001291.1:25420-37983 GCA_013401035.1 Horornis vulcanius | reverse complement strand
GTTCTTTCTCTAAGCTCTGACTTGCAGTATCTTTCTTCTAGGCTAGGGAACATGGTGGGAATTTCTGCACAGGACTGATTGAGTGCCTGAATAGGCATGTGTTTATTTTTATATGGTTAACAAATACACAGAGCTGAGACTTTTTTTTTTGCAAAAAAAAAATCCTCTGTCATGATCAGATTTGTGATCTGTTCAGTCTTACTTCCATTGCCTTGAGTATTGATGCAGCAATGCAATAATTTAGGGATTATGCAAATCATAGAACTCCTGAGAGCACTGGAGATGAATTGCCTGTAGATTGTGTGTCACTATGATGTATTCCTCTCCATTATTATACAGGACTGTACAAAGGCTGAGACAAAGATCTTGGAAGGTCAATGAGATGATTATTTGAGATATCCCATAATTTCATTCATTTCACATGAAAAGGATGAAACTGCAGCTAAGGATTAAGGTTTCTCTCAGTCCGCTACCCTAGAGCTGTATAGATGTTAATTTTTGAAGCTCCCTAATAAGTTTGGCCAGTTTGCATCTGTTTCCCTTTTTAGCAACCTCTACTGTCTCCCACACTATTTCCCTGACTATGATTGAAGTTTGTTTTTTTCTTTGCTGAGAGCTGGTGGTTGTTTGTGTGATGAATGAACCTGCCCTCTTTTCAGGAGCACTGTCCTTGTTGAGAGAGAGGAAACAGCTTGTGGAACCACAAAAGACAGTCTGTAGCTGCCCAGCATAAAAGGATCAGTGTTTCCTAGTAGCAACTGCAAAAAAATTTTTCTTTTTCCTAAATCTTCCTTACTTCTTGTTCTCTTTGGGATGACATTACAGAATGCAGATGCCCAGCTTACACCAAGTAAAACTGTTCTGTCGCAAGCAGAAGTTTATGACTGTTCAGATTTGGCTCTTGCTCTTCTCTTGGTGAGGTTATAACAAATGCTCTTCACTTTGTCCGCTGAACGTGAGGAACTGGAATCCATTCCAGAAAAACAGCTTTCTCCAGCTGTGCCTGTGCACGTGAGTCTGGGGCTTGCCACACTCCACATTTCCTAACACAGTAGTCAGAAGCTGCATTTTGTTACTGATAAGAAGGTGGTAAGTTTCATGTAGTGTGTTGCCCAAACCAGGCAGGTCTGTAGCTAGCAATTGATTTCTCTGGAGCAGCTATAAACCCTTCAGCCAGGAGAAGTGGCTTCCTGTTTGTTCAGTATTTTCTGTTTCTCAGGGAAACCATAATATTTTGTTGTTCAGTCAATGGCGGAGACTTCCACTATTTCCTCTTATAACTCCTTATGTTGATTTTATCTGTATATGTTTTCCTAATAACTGACCTTGCTATAATCAGTCCTACAAGTCTTAATCGGTTGGGCCACTTACTGACAAGTACCAGTCTGGAGCACTTTTGATATTTGAAGTGTTCTCCTGTTGGTCCAAAACAGTCCTTGCTTGGTGACTTTCAGAACACATTCCATAGCCTTATAATTGCCTTCAGGACTTTTCATTTGAAGGCATATGTATTAGTCCATATTGTCTCTTTAGTTTGTTTTTAAAATTCTCATTGAAGGTTTTAGGTGGGTCAGGAAACTGTAATAAGAACATCTTACACTCTAACTAACTAACTCCTAAGTTCTAACTCTAACTCTTACTCAAACTAACTAACTAACTAACTCCTTTAGTTCATGATCATGTGTTTTCATCTATTAAAGAGAAAAAAATAGTTATTATATTGAGTCATACATAGCTACTTTTGTGTTTCTGTTGCGTTGTAAATGCCAAAGAAACTACAACTACCTAGAACGTATTTCAGTCCCTTTTTAGATTACACCAAAAAAAACCTGTGCCAGCTGGTTTTTCCAAGCTCACTTTTTTGTATGGTTCTGCTAATAGGTTAATAATATAACCATTTAATATTTGTGTAAACATTTCTAAGTCTAGATAGCAGAATACATAAATCTGCTAGAAATTTTGATATCTGCAGGCTAGTTGCTGTCTAACATAAGCTACTTCTCCTTTTCTTATTCCAGCTGTTTTACTTGCTGTGATGCTGCCATAACATTGTAACACAGCTGTGAATCACTGTCTTCCTCTTAGCTCCCATTTGTTTGTTTATAAAGAATTTTTAAATCCTCTGATTAAATGTTGTATTTGAGTACAGGATGTTTATGGTATCTGAATGTAACACTGCTGTATAGTAAAAATAGTCTGTGGCAAATAGTTTGTATTCCCCTACAAAACAAAAGCAAACCAGTCTGCCAATTACAGCATAATTTGTCAAGGTGTATGAAGGTAATGGTAGAGGGGTTTGATGGTATAAACTAGAAGTGTACATCCACAGTTTTCTTACAGCTCTTAGTGCAAACTGTAAAATTATATTAACATAACCTAAAGGAGATGATGCTATCTGTGGTATAGAAATACTAAAATATTAATGAAATTAAATATGCAGATACAGCATATTAAACATTAATGCCCTTTTAATGTTAATCATGAGTAGAACTCATGTAAATGCCTTTTTCCATAATCTCTGCAAACTTTAAATTCCATCCCTACCTTCACATGGGGAAATAAAATCTAACATACATCTAATTTTATAAAGATTTAGGGGACAAATTTAGTTAGATTTTACTTTTAAAATGCCACCAGTTGTTTGGATTACTTGTGATACCAATTGTGTCTTAGCCCAGCTCTGGAGCCAGAGCTGTGAATGCTGTATTTTATGGCCTCAGAGGCAGCCACAGTTAGAGAGGGAACTGAAGTCACAGGGATTTGGATTGGTCCTTTGTTTGGGCCACTCCTCTGTAAGCAGACTTATTTCCATGAAGTCTTTGACTGAAATCCTGCTCTAAATGGTTTTAAACATGCAAGGACAAAAAAATGCACAACTATATGAGTGGTGGACGTAGCACTGTTATGGGATGCTGGGGTTGGGATCAGTGGTTCAGCTTGAGCTTGATTAAGTTAAGTTCTAACAGGCAACAGTTGTAAGCTACTCTGGTTAAATCTTCTGTAGTAATCTATTTTTTTCTTGTTTCCCATTCTCCCATCAAACAGAAAGAGAATTTGACCCAAATAAGCACTGTGGAGTACTGGATCCTGAAACAAAGAAACCTTGCACAAGATCGCTCACCTGCAAGGTATTTTTCTTAGAAGATAAAATATCAGATGCTTTGTTATAGTTTAAATCCTACCACAGTAGTTTGAGAGGTCATACCTGCTCCTGTCTTACAGACAATGGGTATGGTATTCAGGCGCTGTCTTCAGGTAATTCTTTTGTGTAATTCTGTTTCTTTGAATCAGAGCATCTGCATTATTCCACTGATATT
The DNA here is from genome assembly GCA_013401035.1 of Horornis vulcanius. Classification (NCBI taxonomy): domain Eukaryota; kingdom Metazoa; phylum Chordata; class Aves; order Passeriformes; family Scotocercidae; genus Horornis; species Horornis vulcanius. The sequence continues at coordinate 34,666 of VZUA01001291.1, read as the reverse complement.
TCTAAAAAGATGTTTTTCTTGTCATTTTATTATGCAAAAAGCATTAATGTTTCATGTAGAACCCCAAGTGTTATTTTAAATGCTTCTTTTTTGGTTCATGTGTGCAACAATGTTGAAGTATAGTAATTTCTTAGTAAAGAAAAATTACCATATTTTTGTATAATATATTACTTGGAAGCTGCCCTTGTGATAGTAATAACTCCAGTGTCAAAAAGTAGCTGCAATGTGAGACATTTCTAATGAACATTTGTATATGTATGTGCTGCCTGTCACTAGAGATGATCAGCTAAATTTGCTTTTAAATGTATTCATGTTTTTCAATCCAATGAAATCAGTTTTTCATTGTAAGTTTAAAGCAACAATGATTTTCTTAATATCTTAAAATTACTGGATTTCTATTTTCCATCTTGAAAAAGGTAAGTCAATAGTCTCTATTATATAAAAATTGTTGCAAAAAGTAATTTTAGCCTTGATGTTGGCATTTCTTAAGAATGACTTTATAAATTATCAAAGATAATGTGGAATAGGAGCTTTATTTCCATAAGTGTGGCTAAAGTTGCTTGAAATAGATATTATCTTTTAGAGTAGTGGTGTATCAGAACTGTAGAGCACTCATAAACAATGTCATGCACACACAAATGCTTTTTAACCACCCTATTTTTAGACTCATTCACTTAATCATCGACGAGCAGTTCCAGGCCGTAAAAAACAGTTTGACATCCTTCTAGCTGAACACAAAGCTCGATCCAGGGAAAAAGAAGTTGCAAAAGACAAAGAGCATCCACCAACTGCAAGGGAAAGCTATCAGAGCCAGCCCACACCAGCACAAGACTCTCTGTCAGGATCCTCAGTGAACTCTGGGCAAGAATCTAAAGTAACATCTCCTGCAAAATCTAGACCACCAAATTCTGTACTTCCAAGGTAAGCAGCTCTCCAGTGTGGAATGTTGCATTCTGAAGGTGCTTCAAGAAATTTCTTAGACTTTCATACAGCTCATTTTATAAACATTTAATACTTCCTTAGGCTATTGCACAATAAAACATATTAATACAAGAATTTCTGCTTGCTTATGTTAACCGAACTCTGTCCATGGTAGCCTGTGAGCTAATTGGGAATGAGGAAAGGAAGAGTGTCCACCCTTGGCTCAGAATCTCAGACTAACTGCATTCTTTTGCTAAAATAGTCAGTAATAATTAGGAAAGATTATATTCCGGTCATTCGGTCACAATTGAGAATAAAAGTCTGTTTACGTGAAACAGTGGTATTAGTGGTAAAATTCTGCACATTTATGTAGAATTTTTCTCCAGAAGCACTTTGCCAATTACATCAATGGAATTGTTGTAAAAAAAAAAAAAAAAAAAAAAAGGTGTAATTTAGTGTTGATTTAAAACTATTGGTATGAAAACATCCATAGCATGTGTTCCCTTGTTTTGAAGATTTTTCTTAGAAAGCACAAAAACAGTCTTCAGAAGGACAATGAAAACTTCTGAAGGCATCCTTTTGCAAAAAACAATGTGAAGTGTTTCATCTACTGAATTCTAATTATCCTCTGGAAAACTTCCCATTTGTTTTGTTTATTTGTGGGATTTTTCGGTACTAATTTTGGCTGGAGTGCATAGAGCTGAATTAGTTGGCTTTGTTCATATTTATATTTTTTCATCATTCATTTCTTTGCAGAAACCTTGGTCAGGACTGGGTGCTCATTTTGGGACTTCCCTAAAATGTTCCCAATGTTTTCTGTGTGGCCACCAAGCCTGAATGAAGTTTCATTCCTAAGGTGGCAGAGGTGGACCTTGCAGGGATTGAGTGAAAAGACAATGAAAGAATACCCACAGATGATTTGGTGCTCTCTGTCTAATTCTTGTAAAAGCAGTGACCTTACACAAAGACAGGAGCACAGACAGGTAGAAATGGGTTTATAGCTGTTACAGTCAAAGTAGCAAAACTGGAGTATGATTCCGTGAGGGTCAGCTGCAGAAATTGCAGAGGCAGTAGTACTCGAGGAGGATTTCAGCAGCTAGACGCTGTGTTTGCACAGTCTGCATTTGTGTTTCTGCTGCGGTGCCTCTGCTGGGTTGTCCCGGCTGGTTTCAGAGCAGCCGTGGAAGCCTTGTGGCCTCTCTGTGGGGCCAGCCAGCCTGCGGCTCTGGGGCTGCCCGGTGGCCCGGCCCAGCCCTCTGGCCCGGCCCAGCCCGGCGGCAGCTGCAGCCCTGCTCCCGGGCTGATGCCATCGGGGAGCAATCCCTGCGCAGGTCGGGAGAGGGCTCCTGCCCGCAGGCTCGGGGGCTGCTCAGTCCTGAGGGCATGAATTCATGGGACTGAGGAAGAGCATCTACAGACATCTCCTTCAGCCTCAGAGCTCTCCATGCATACCTAGCTGTACATATTGTAATTGAGAACCTTTTCCACCCCCACTTCTAATCTAATCTGTTTTCAAACTACTTTTGAAAGGCAAGGCACCATCATAACCTGTGGTGCAAAGGCATTCCTGCTTTATTGCATTTTAGACAAAGGTAAAGAAAACCTACATGCTGAGAGGAGTTGTCCCAGTTACTTCACTCGCTAATTTACCTATAGAGGGAATCAGCTAGACACTCTTACATTTAGTACACTAATTTTAGTAGGATTTTTGTAACTGGACCCTTGGGATTAATCAAGTAGCAGAATAATGGTTCAGTGTAAGAAGATTTTATATATCTGATTTTTATTCGTGTTTTAAATATACTTTGTCTCTCTCAAGATCCGAAATTCAACTTTATGATAAATTTAAAATTTCAGGCAATAGATGGGTGCTTCTGTTAACATTCACTTGATGGCGACCCCACAATATATTTCTGAGGAGACCAAATGTCAGCTGTTCAGGGTCTTCTACTGTCCTTGTTTACGTTGATCATTTCTGGCATCATTTGCTTTGATGCTTGATGCCAGCAGGTAGGTTTGTGGAGCCTTTGAACACTGATGGTTTAAAGGTATATTCTTCTTCCAGACCTTCATCTGCAAATAGCATAAACAGCAACAGTTCTTCAAACCACAGTGGGTATGTACCAGAACTGCCACTGCCTTCCATGGGAGGAGATATCACAAGCAGATTGTCCAGTGATGAAGGAGAAGCGGATGGAGCTGAAGAATCTGAGAAATTAGACTGTCATTTTTCTGGACACCATCCCAGACCTCTTGGGGTATGTGTCAGTCTCTGGCATGCCTTGCCATTGTTCTTGCGTAATTAGGGAGGGGAGAACAAATAAGTAATTTAATAAGAAGGTAAGGAATGAAGACCTTGCGTTCTGAAAACTGTTCTAAAGAGAAAAAATACATTTAACAGAAAAGGGTAAGGGTGGGATAAGGTAAGAAGAGACCACTGGTCAGTACACCCGATACGTTGATGTAGGACAAGATGGGCAGCAGAAAATCTTAAGTTCTGTTTCTAGATTGTCCTCTCAGTAGAACTCAATTTGGGTGTAGTTCTGCTAAGCTGAGGAAAGTTGCATTGCATTAAATGTAACATGAACAGATTTTCTCTTGGTTGTTGCAGTTCTTACAAAACTGTACCTTGCAGTTGGTGGCAGAAGGCTAGTACAGTGCTCCATTAATTTCTGTAGTCTGGTTTAAAGCAGTAATTAAATGTAATTTATCTGAGTGTGTGTGGACTTAGAAACTATTGCTTCATTCATCTCAAAATGGAAAGGTTCTGGTGGTGGCTCAAGTATGTGTTTGAGCAGCTGGTTTTGTCTTTCTCCTGTGTTACTGAGAAATTCCATTGTAAGTAGTGGTGCTTTGTGGTATTGTCTCTGCAGTGTGAATTTGTTTACACTGTTCAAACCAAGAAGCAGTGGAAGAACTCTTGAAGTTCTTAGAAGTTGGTTCTCCTAAAAATTGCACCAAGGAATACACTTACGTGTTTTCCATATGATATGCAGAATAAAACAAACATTGTGGTAACAGGTAGCATTGCTTGTATTCCCTAGAGCAAATGAGAACTTGTTACTGTCAGACACCAGGAAAAAGTATGACCCAAACATTAAATGACTGTCAGACAAAATCCTTTATTTGGTTCTTACAGAGAAAATGAGAATTACTGTAATCCACATAACACTATAACCTCCTGTTTCCTTGGTACTATTGCATGCTACTTTGGTTTTGCTGACTACTTCTCTATGAATTAAAAACTAAAGGTTCACTGCATGGGTGCCCACACAATTCAAAAAATAATCTAAGTGCAGCCAGTTCTTGTACGTGCCTCAGCCGTGAGGCGTGGCTGTCAATAGCCATTTTGGTTTAGGATCCTAGCTCTGTTTCAAGGCAAACCCACTGACTCATCTGTTCTCTGAAATCTTAGCATCTCTCAACTGAAGCAGTTACTGGCAGTGAAACTAATTCTTAGTCCATATCAGTATGAAGTCAGAAAAGATAGTGTAAATCACCTCCAGTTCATGCTAAATTGCTGAATTTCATATTCAGGTAGACTGTTCTCCTTACAAAGTCCCTCTCCTGGCCAGGTGGTCATAATTGATTGGGGGAAAGCCAGTAGCTACTCATATTTCCTCTTGGTGGTACTTGATGTTAGTAGTAGCTCACTGGGAGGTGAGGCTAGTTTGTCAGCTTAGGTGGTGATTTCAATTAACCTGTTTAACCTTGTCATGAAACAGACTTAAAATGAACAGTTGCAGTCGCCACTTGCTGTCCATTAAGCTGACAAGTACTTTGATTGGATGCTCTTCTAGCACATCAGTGCTTCTGCTGTCAGCCAGAATTGGTGTGACTGGGTCCCTTGTATGATAGAGAGTTGTCTTGTTTTTTTGAGGATGATTTGTAACAGGTTTCTCTCTGACAAACAGGCATTGCAGCAGTTCCCTGCATCATGTAGATCAGTAAGACTGAGCTGAAGCAAGAGCAGATTCCTGATTGTAACATTTCAGTGTAGTAGGACTTTTCAGGAAGTTCTCCAGAAGTGATGCAAGTACTCCTGAGCTCTGCAGAATTCTCAAAATACTACTCCTCCAGCTGATTTTCATGCACTGTGAAGAGTGTATCCCATGTTCTGTTGTAGCACAGATGCCATGGATGATAATCTACTTTTTTACTGAAATGTCAAGGGTTTGTTTATTAAGTAAATTCTAAAGATGTTCCCATTGCACATTTTTTTCCTCTTCAGTTATATTTTTATTGCTGTCATGCAACTATGAGATTTAAGATGCACAGAACAGTGTAACTTGTCTTTCTGAGGCAGTAAGAATTTTTTCTTTAAAAGTACCTCAGCAGTTACATTTTTTCTCTGGCACTGATTTGTTAATGAAGTATGAAATATACTGTACACTAAGCTGAAATATTATGCACATACTTCATAATTCTTAAAAAAACTATGCTGTAGATAATGAAAACCACGTTTTAAAAGAAGGTTTATATGCATGATACAAATTACAACAGTGTTCCTTGAACTGTCAATAAACATTTCATTTTTAGAAGCAATATTGAAAAACCTTTTCTTTCAGTTCTGTTCATATGGCAGTCGCTTAATGGGAAGAGGGTACTATGTCTTTGACAGAAGATGGGACCATTTTCGATTCGCACTGAACTCCATGGTGGAAAAACACTTGAACTCACAGATGTGGAAGTAAGTGGGATTTTTACACTTGGTGGGTAATTTACATTTTTAATTCTGTAAAATTTCTAAATTAAATACTCCGTGACCAGTGTTTGTAAAATTACCTCTGTATTAAGGTATAGCAGTAACACAAATCTTCTCTTCTCTGTTAAGGAATATACAGCCCAACAGAACAATCTCCCAGTCCAATGTAGATTTCTGCTAGATTTAGGACTCTTTCTAATCCCTAAGAATCCAGATTTTTACTTTGAATTTTATGCCTTTATATGCCCCTGCATCACCCATTCAGGCTTTGCTGTGCAAGACTCATGAGTTGTAAGATAAGGAACTTGGTGCACATCTGTCCGTGTGTAAGAGGGAATATGATAGGTTTTTAATCCATAGTGCTCTTACTGCCTTTGGAATCTTAAAATTCTGATTATTATTCACTGTTGAAGCACCTCACCATCACATATGCAGGTTCCAAGCACTATAGGCTTTGACTACACAGACCCATTGAAATAGACTGCGCTTCTGAAATAGATGTTAATTCTTTAAAAAAAAAAGTAATTAAAAGTTCATGGCATCTGCAGAGAGGATTGATTTTTGGGAGTATTCTGCTACAAAATACGCGTTCTTCTTCCAGTGTAATAATGCTAAAGTGCAGTGTTTCGTGTCACTGTTTATTATCAGGACTGTGTTATATTCATTGGATGCCAGCCATTAGATAAGCAAGGTTTGATTTCTATTTAAATATATGTTTTTAAGCACTAAAGCTTGTCTTGTCTGACTAACCTGGTAACTTAATAACAGTGCCGTTGTGCTAGGAGATATAGTTTGGAAATGGTTGGTTCTGCCATAAAAGGGCCAGTTTCATGTCTGCTCAGAGACTGATCATGCTCGATATGCTTTGTAAATTTGTAACTAGTGTCTGTCACCTTCCACAAATGTAAATATTTTAGTTTCCTCATATAGGAAGACAAAAATTTGTTACCTATTAGCATTGGTTGTCAGGAGGAAAGATGCTTGGGCATCTGAAAAAACATGTACCACCACTAGTACAAACTAGTACAGAAAACAAAACCTCTGTAGAAGTTATTTGATACCAGAAGTTAACAGGCCTTATCCTGCTCCCACTAAATCTGATTTGAAAAGTTTTCCCAAATTTTAGCTGTTTCTGTAATCTCTATTACTTTAAAGAGCTCCAGCCATACTCACTTGTCTGTATAACACAGGAAGCTGACAGTGCCTAACCTGTTTTATTCCTCTGCTGTCCTCAACCCTCCTCTGGACTGACCTTTGCCTGTGCTCCTCAAGCAGAGCTGGGTGTGGGGCTGCTATTCTCTCGCTCTGCAGCTGTGGCCAGAGGTTCAGGGATGCAGGACCATGTTCTCAGAACTGTAACAGTAACAAAGTATTTTATCCCTAGTTCTCAAAGGACTTTGCAAAGGTGGGTAGGAGTTGTTGGCCCTTCTTTAAAAAAAGCCTGAAGGACAGCTCTGATAAGCAGCTTTGTTTGCATTGCAAATGGCAGGCAGTAGGACTTCCTCATTTCTGGCAGCATGGATGTATGTAATCCCTTATGTAACTGTGTCATCAACAGTGTTCTGTCCAACAGTCTCCATAGGAGGAATACTTGGAGAGAACACATGTAATTAGGATTTGATATATGATAAAACAGCTCACCCAGGGCTGCTCTTTTAACGTACTTCTGTGAGGGCAAGAGTAAGCATTTAAAAATGGGAAAGGTGTCAGTTGTGAGTATAGCAAGGGCAGAGTTATGGGGCTGTACAGCTTCATAGAAAAGAGAAATAGGATTAAACTGTGAATTAAATTTAAGTCTAAATAATGGGAAAAGCTCGCATAATAGTTTTCCAAGAGACTTGAAGGTCTGGTTCTCTGATAACACCACATTAGCTAAAATAATAGATGATGGCTGAATGGAAAGGAATTTGAATGCATCCTACTAATTTCACAGGTAATATTATTATACTTTCTTCCCAAAAGAGTACTCAGCTGTTTATAAAGCTTATCAAGCTCTGTTTAATATTTTGTCAATTTTTCAGTGTCAGTGAAAATTAATCAATAATTTACCTGTTTAATCCCATCTAACCAGCTTTCAAATGAGCTGTTGGGAATTGCACTGCATTTGGAAAGGGATGATCTTTCCTCTTTATGCTCAATGATTAAGTGCTTCACAACCCCCCAGACTGTCTCATTTACCACCTTAATGAAATCTAACCCATGAGTTTAGGTTGATATTGAAACTGTTCCACAACTTGAACTTCGAAGTAAAACATATGCACTTAATGAAACATAGTAAGTAGGATATGTATAGGTGCCACTGTCAGGCATTTTATTTGCATTTTTTAATTGTTTGGTAAAATAAGAGAAGGAAAAAGGAAATGAAATTTGTAATGATGTGTTTAAATTGTAATACGCTTATGCACTTAATTGCTGTATGTGATTAATAGAAGAGAAATCAACATTATAATGAACTAGGTTTGCCTTTTTGACTAAGTTAATGGAAATTATTTCCTGTCTGCATTGTTTGGATGGAACTTTTATATATCTCTCTTCTTTTTTCTTTCCTTTCCTTTTCTACTTAGGAAAATTCCTCCTGCAGCAGACAGTCCCATGCCTTCTCCAGCAGCACATGTCTCCACTCCTTTTCCAGCATCAGTCTTACAGCCCTTCAGCAACCCCAGTGCGGTGTATATTCCTTCAACACCTATCAGTTCAAGAATCACTTCTTCTTACATAATGACATCAGCCATGTTATCAAATGCAGCCTTTGTGACAACGGCTGAGACAAATTCCATTATGTCACACACCACAGCTTTTCCTCACGTGGCTGCAAGCCTAAGTATCATGGACTCAACTTTTAAGGCACCATCAGCCGTGTCACCAGTGCCAGCAGTCATCCCTTCCCCATCCCACAAGCCATCCAAAACAAAAACCAGCAAATCCTCAAAAGTGAAAGACCTGTCGTCTCGGAGTGATGAGTCTTCAAGTAACAAAAAGAAAAAGCCGCAGTCGTCGTCTTCATCGTCGTCATCATCCTCATTATCTTTGCAGACATCTTCCTCATCTTCATTTTCAGGGTCCCACAAAAAGAACTGTGTCCTGAACCCCAGTTCAGGGTTGAACTCCTATCAGGCGACATCCTCCTATAACAGTGTGTCTGTGCACAATACCAATAACGGAACAAGCCCACTCAGTGCCAAATCGGAGCCCTCAGGACGGACTTCATTGTCAAGTAGTTCAACAGACTCAGTGAAACACATGAGCATGGTAGTGAGCAGTATTGACTCTTCTAATCTGTCTGTATCTTCTCTCGTGCACCACTCAGGGGACCACTCCCTGGGAGCACATAATGCAGTGTCTTCTCTACCCCTTTCTTTTGACAAATCAGAAGGAAAAAAACGTAAAAACTCTAGTTCTAGTAGCAAAGCCTGTAAAATCACTAAAATGCCTGGTATGAATAGTGTTCATAGAAAGAGCACTGCCAACCTTATTTCTGCGGTGCCAGATCCTACAAGCAGCTCCATCTCTCGGCAGGTAAGGGACTCTTCCAGTTATTTTTTTGCAGATTATGTCTGACTTCTTTGAAATATTTCATGCATTCTGAAAAGAAAATACCACATTTGCTTCAGATGGGTTTT
>VZUA01001285.1:3525-16961 GCA_013401035.1 Horornis vulcanius | reverse complement strand
AAAAACAAATCAATTTTTCTGGCCTGTAAATTCATTCATTCAGACTGCTTTCAATGGAAGAACACTTCTTGGCTATTTTCTCCTTACCCTGTAGAATTCATACTGATAGTAGGTGTGGTCACCTGCTTATAAAATGATAGCTGCATGATTTTACTCATTCAAAGCTGTATCTCACCCCAATCACACAGGCACAACTGCAGAAGCCTCATACTGATATTCCTTTTAAACTGTGCCTTATCTTAAGCGTGCAATGGGCAAGAAGGGGAAATGCAGAGGGAGAAATGTAGTATTAAAATATGTGTCTATGTATGTGTATGAGTCACATACATGAGAATTTCTCAACAGGTCACAAAAGAATAAGATAAAGTAACTGCAAAAGTAATGCATGGCATTTGGACATATATGTGCAAATACACTTGCTATTGGCCTGGAATAATGCCACAACATCACAAAAAATTTCTCCTCTACAGTGACAGAGGGTCATAAAATAGATTACACTTTACAGAGGGCACCTGTCATTGCCCAGTAAAGTCCACAGCATTATTTGCACAGCCTTCAATAATAACTAAACCAGGATTGTATTAAAACAGCTCTGCATTTTCTTCTTATATTGCATTTGTCATTAAAATATCATGCACAGTTAAATGATTATTGTTCAAAGAAAAGGACTGTGGGCAGTGTGCAACAATGTTGTTCTGAGGCAAAATTCTCACCCCCTCCCAAGGTGTTCTATCCAGATACATCTCCTTTCTATTAGAAAAACTAATCCTGAGCTGGAAACTACCTATCATTTTTAAATTAACTTGTTCTGAAAAAGAGCAGATCCAATATTATGACCTTATAGGCTATGTAGCTTGTTGGTAAAAATAATCCTTGAATTGGAAAATCAGTTTTATTGATCCTGTAAATAACAGCTGAAAACAACAGCTATCTGTCCCCTGTGCAGATGCCACCACCCCACCACCCCCCCAAACATATCCAGCATATCTGTTCAGCAGATGAACATCAGTCATGCTGTTTTCTTACAAAGGGTGAGCCAGGCTGGCACTTCCTAAAACAGAGGAGGTAAGGACAGAATCATCAAAGCTCTTCATACTCTTCTGCAGGACATTTCCTCATGTATTTATTAATGCTGTAGCAACATCAGCCACTACTGTCCCAATCCTACAGATTCTCCCACTGCAGAGTGGCCCCCTTGGCTCACAGAGCAATTAATTCCCAGATTTCAGCCTCTCCAGGATATATAAATGAACCACAATAGAAAAGCTGATGAATTTGCATGTACAGTAAGCCCTTGGCAAGGGATGGCAGAGATGAAAGACTTCTTCCAGCCTTCTCCTCCACTACACCTTCCGTATCTCTGCTGGCAGTGCCAAGCTTTGCACTGACGATTAGGATTATCAGAGACAGAGATAATTTACCTATTAAGAATAATTATGGGTAACCTCAATGCCAAACGCTTACAATCCAACGGTAAATCCCATCTTTTATAGACCATTAATCTTCCTACCCCAATTTTAAATTTTCCATTTTGCCTGTGTATATAAACTTGGATTTAAAAGTCAAGATATTCAATATTTTCCCTCAATATACAGATACTGACTGAAAAAAGCAGACCCCAAACTTTCGAAAGATGAAAATACTCCAGGGGCATAAACATCTGATTATCTGGTCCGCATCCAGCCACTGCAGATTGTTCCAGTATGTAAAATGCATTACAGAATTGAATCCCAAGACTTACTGTACATATTCACAGAAAGATAGCACGTTACTCTACACAGAAGGATACCACACTACTTTACAGCTTAAACTGACAAGAAGTTTTTCCTGATCCAGCCTGTGAAGTATTTAATTTACTGACTCCTAGTCACCCCTGCCCTTTCATACCTCACTAATTCTTCTTCAGATTCACAATTTACACTCCTTAAATGTTCTTAATAGCTATGCTGTTAATGGCTGCTGCCTAGCTAGATATATTGAGGTTTTGTGAGATTTAAGTCCATCACTGTACATCTGGGCACATCAAGGTAAATCAAGCTGATTGTACTGTTCTCTTCACAATTTCATGAGTATTGTTCCAGCACAGACGCAGGCGAATGAACCCTCCAGCAGCCCTCCCTCAGGCTGAGCACAGGGATGAAACAAAGGTTGGTACATATAGCCCAAGGTAACTTTGGCCTTTATTTCACACCATTATATACTTTTCTGTGCTCACCTTCTAGCCTCTCACAGCTTTATTTAAAGGAATAAGCTATTAAAAGCCATACAGAACATCAACAGGTCTGAATACCTCTACAATAAATTAGAAAAGCCTTATCTATATATTCAATCTTCCCATCTTTTGGAGGCACTCTAGTGTAAGGGCATGTGATTTTCCACCTAATATGCACTCAGTGAAGCTGTGAACACACTTACACATGCTCATATAGTCTTTTGGTCAGAAACTTCAAGCAACTCTAAGAAAAGCTCAACTGTAATTTCAATGTGTTATTTTTACTAAAAATTTCTACCTTTCTGGAACCTTTAATCTGAAGGCCACGAGGGTTTTGTTTGTTTTTTTGGGTTTTTGTTTGGTTTTCTTTGCTTCAGAAGATCAGGAAAGCAAAGAAAATTTTGTAATTATTTCATCCAGCACAAATGCAGCCTTTTGAACAGCACAGCAAGTTTTGAGGGCAATCATCATGCAACAGCACAGGGAAAAGGAGATCAGAGAATATAATCTTCAACTGAATTCCAGTGTAATCCTGATAGAGAATTAAAGGATTTGGAAGGGGCCAGAACACTGGAATTAACAGTACTCTTCTCTAAAAAAAGCTGTGAAATCCTACCAGCCAGAACAGGTCAGAACTTCTCATTAGTATCACACCCACCGCAGTCAGCACGGCAGTGCTGCCAGCCTGAGCTGACTGAATCAACATCTGGGTCAGGTTTTTGTAGTGTGTGTTCCCAGTGGCTAGCAGGCAAGCTTGTAGTCTACGTTATTTCAACCAAGTTCTGACCTGGCCTAACCTTGGTTTGTGAAATCCAATAAGATCACAGCACAATCTGGCATGGCTGCAAGCAATGTTCAGTCATACTGATACAGAAGTCCCTGAGGAGCATAATCTGGAAGGAACAACAAAGAAGCTTGCAACAAAGAGAACCATAAAACAAAAGGACAAATGGCAAATAAAAGAGGAGCAGTATTACAGTGTCTCGAATGAAGGGAAGGCCAATACAAAGAGTTGTGCTGTCAGAATTTAGTCTAGACTAAAAAAGAAAAAAAAAGTAGGGAAAGAAAACATAGATGGAAAGAAAAAGCCTGCTACCATTTTAAAAGCTGCAGTTTCAAATGTGTCTTTAAACAGCTAGAAAATAAAGTATGCAAAACCTCAAATGTATGAAGTCTTCTTTTCTGAAATAGCTGTCAGAGAGATCACTGACAACTGAAAAAATTCCTGCTTGAAGTAGCAGTCTCTGTAAAGTGCATTCACTTTGGGCCACAGCAGTATTATTCACCATCTTGGATCCAGGGATTGTAGGATATCAGGACATCCTCAAAATTCAAGCAACCATAATGCAAACTCTCCCACATCACACCATCCACCTTGGGTGGGTCAGATACTTAACACTCATAACACACCAAAAAGCCAACTCCACTCTTGGGCAGACAAGACCCAGCATCACAGAATCACAATCATCAGGGCTGGAAGAGACCTTTAAGATCATCAAGTCTAACCACCAACCCAGCACTACCATTGTAACCTCTAAACCACATCACAAGATACAGGCTCCTTGTTTTGTTGCACACAAACTGCCTGATCACTTCTCCAAGGCACCAAAACAACACAGGTTATGTCCACAAGCTGGGTGGCCAGATGAGGAAAAAAGAAAAAGGAGAGCACAAGGATGCATGAGATGGCAAGAGAAGGAGAGAGCATGCAAATGTTAAAAAGAGCTTGAGGAAGGGTGCGAAAGAGCGTGCCTGAGAAACTACATGTACATATGGGAGCTTAAGAAAGCATGAAAGAGTACAAGGAAGTGCTACAACAGAAAAGAAGTAGTTTGAAAAGAAGGATCTACCAGTGCCTTTGCCCCTAGGATTATTTGTCATACTGTCAAATCTTTAATTTTGCTTTTTTATCTCATTTATTATGGCTTTAAAGTCTGATATCAGAGTTTGTGCTGAAAAGTGGCAAATGTTTGCTCGATGTTAGATGTAGGGACAACACAAAACACAACAGGAAGCTGATTTTGGCCAAGGCAAGCTTTGAACACAGATGCTGCTAATAGTGGAAAACCTTCAGGGATCACTGAAACAAAGTGATCAATTCAAATGAAATCCAGAGATGGGTGTCCACTACACTTCAGGCAGTTATTTTGTTAACTGCCACATTGCCTAGCTTCTTTGCTAACAGAGGCAAATACATCAAAGGCAAAAACCCAACAGCCCCATTTAATCTTGTCATGCAAGAACAAGGTTTATCAGGCTAAATATCACCTTTCTTCCAGAGTACAACCTCTTCCTGACATGAAATCTAAAACCACACAATTAAATACTGAACAGGTCTTGAAAGACTCCTTGAAACATGACCACTTCAGCTAGGGATGATAGTAAATAAAAGTTAAAAAACCCCAAAGAATGGAAGCAACAATTTTTTCTTACTTCAAATCCTGCCAAGCACTGTGCTAATCTTTCACTTTTCTTCATCTTTAATCTCCAACTTTTCGATATTAGATGCTACACATACACACCTTGGCGGCCTGCATCAGGTTTAGGTGACCATGAGACCAGTATGAGACTGCTGAGTTTCACAAGTCCATGCATCCCTATCCTCAGGGACCAAGGAAAACACCTTCCCATGCAGAACATCTGAATATATGTTCCATGCTCACTCAAAGAAAAAATCCACTTGAAACAGAATCTAAAAAAACCAAACCCAAAGTCTTTAGCCCCTCTATGAGTGCTTATAACCACTGTGATTTATTCTTTCTAGCCTGGAGATTTAATAGAGTTGGGTTTTTCCTCCACTATTTTTGTATGTGCTTATTTTAAGAGCCCAGAAATTTTTTTCAACAGCTTTTTAATCACATGCTAATTTCTAGCTGTATTTCTCAAATTAGAAAAATCAACTATTAGAGCACAGTCATTGCAGAAAGGAACTGCTTACAGGACAAATATGTAAAATAGATTATCTGGGTTCAGTGTTCTGTGCTAAAACAACACTTTATACTGAACACAAGCCACTGAGATTCAGTGTTTCATAAACTGACCCTCCCACATATGTATTCCTCATTCAAAAGCTCAGAGCCCTTATTTCAGAGGTTCTGGCACCCATCTCCCACCTGCAGAGTACAAGGCCTCCAGGAAAAGAGGCCCAAGAGGCTTGACCTTCTGCCCACTGAGGTAAATGCAAAGTTTTCCACCACTAAAGTAGTAAATAAGGTCAAGGAACATTTGTTAGATGTAGCATAGCTGAAAATTAGGACACATTTCTCTAAAATTTGGCTACAGTTTTCATGCACTTCAGTGTCTTCATGTTCAAGGTGACCCGCTTAGACCAGCAAGGTTGCAAAGGCAGAATGGCTAATTAACATTATAATATTATCCTTCTTGAAGTCACCAGGTGCACCACTTTGTGCCCTCTTAATCTGAAGCACACAGTGGACTGATAAAGAGCTCCCCAGGACTCCTTTTAATAGCTATTTAGGGCCCCCAGCAGCGGCAGGCGCTGCACCCCTGCAGTCCCCGAGCAGCCTCTCAGTGCTGTGAGCCTGCAGCCCTCCCTGAGCACCAACAGGCACTGCAGGGGCTGCTCCAGCCCTGCTTCCAGCAGGCACCTCAGCCACTGGGGATGGCCAAACGGGGGAACACTGAGCCCTCCATCCTGCTCAGCCTGAATAGGACAAAAAAAAAAAAAAAAAGGGCTCAAAAGCCTTTCTCTCTCGCTAAATCTAAGCCATTTGGTAACTCTGCTTGTATCTATTCTTACAAGCAATGCTTAAAACCAAGAAAACACTGCAGATCAGTATCTATTTTAGCATAAAGATATGCACAGAAAGCTTCTAAATTTCACATGCCCTCAAATCTTCTTCACAGCTTACATTGTGTAACACATGCTAGTCATTTACTCTTCTGAGATTTTTTGAGGGGATAAAAAAAAAGGAAAAACAACATTGCAGCCAGATCTTTCTTTCTTTCTTTGCTGACAGATGAGACCCTCATCTAAGCAAAGGACTCAGTAACAGGCTTGAAACACTCTGCTTGATAAACATGCGCATATTTAGAAAATGTGCCAGTCCACTCCTCTTACCAACCCACGCTGAAGGACAAAAGAGAAAAAATTGCCACGGGCATCACATCATGCATTTACAATCTCCAGAGAGGGGTTCAAACTGGTACCCACAGAAGGAAGCCTGCCTGAGCTGGGAGCTGCTGCTCAGCTCCTTGTTACTTCCCACCGAGGAGCTGCACAGCCTGGCTGCCAGCTCCAGACAGATTAGAAATGGTGCTGCCAAGTGTTAAAAATGCTAGGCAACCGGCTTTCATGGAGAGCACTGAAAGACCTTGAACCTCGCCCTTCATTTCGGAGCAAATATAAGCCAAATATGGGAAGCGCACAAATTATTAACACACACTAATTTTACTTTTATTGTCAGAAGTGATTATGCTTGTGCATAATAACTGCAATGATCTACAATAAGAAAACATCAAGTTTTCTTAAAAGCCTATTCTAAAACAAGGCCAAAAAAAAATCCCACCCATACTTAGAATTTTAAAGGAGAATAATTAATTTAAAATGTATCAAAGACTAATGAAAAATCATCCAAAATTTAAAAAAAATTCTCAATAACCAGTTTCAATATGAATGTTATTTCCATATATTACATACAAACTTCAATAGAATTTCACTGCCAGCTGGTTCTGAACTTTTCTTCCCTCCCCTCCTTAACTGAGCAATTAAATTCCAGAAGCCAAGCTCTCAGTAATTCTGTCACAGCAGTTCTCAAGTTCAAAGAACTTTCTGGGCATTAAACTCCACAGCAACCCAAGAAAGTCAGCAAAGAAATGTCAGCATTCCCATTTTACACAAAGGAAAAAATGAAACAGATCCTCCAGAGTTCTTACCTAAGATCAGAGAACCAGTTTTGATTATACACATACTAAGGGACAGATAATCCATGCTGTGGCTTAGCAAAACATTTCTATTTAATAAAGCCCTTAATCACTTGTCTAGAGACTTAAATGTTCCTATATTCAGCTCAAATGAGTATGCATGTTGCTAAATGAATATACTGAGAGAGTCCCAACAAACAGAGCCTCACAACAGCACGTACCCAGGGTAAAAAAGCCCAGTGAGCAGGATTTGGGGTGAAGTGAGGGGCATAAAATCTTAAAAATCATGAAGGGCTGGAGCTAGAAGCTGGGCTAGAGCCAGAGTATTTACGCACAGAGTGATGACAAGGGAGGCAGAGACCCAACAGCCCTATCTGTGCTAGCAAATGAAGAGTTCCAGGATGTTCCTGGGTTTTGCAGTGCTATGATTCACACCGTTAAATTGAGAAAGAGAGGACCTTGAGAGGCTTTTGGCTGTAATAAATTGCTCTTCCCCAAACACCACCTGGCATGGCTCAGGGGCTACAAGGCAGGGCCACTTCTCAACAGGGAGCACACACGTGGCCACCATGGTTTGGAGGACGCAGAACAGCACCCTCACGGGCATGGGCCTCTCTGTGCCAGCTGGTCCCAGGGCTCCTAAACACCCAGTTTGCCCAGGCAGATGTACTTAGTGAGTGCAGCTCATAGGAACCAGTGTGGCACAGCAACACACACTAACACTCACACTCTGCTAGATTCTATTATATTAAGGTTTCCTACTGCGACTGGCAGAAGCTGGGGTTTTCCAACATGCAGCGGGCTCTGGAGCCTGTAGGACTAGCACAAACAAAATAAACTGTGTTTGCTTTTATCAGTTGTAACCCAAGAGGGTGGATGGCAGTGTTTAAATCTTCCCATTGGAGATTCTGACTACAGCATCCAAATAAACTATATTCAAATACCATGAACAACAGACAGCTCTAACTCACACATCACTAGACATCTCTGTGATTCCCAGCAGTGGACCAGCAAGCTAAGGTCACACACAGGGCTTGCTGCCTGTCATGGGAGCTCCATGCCAAGCCATGTAGATACTCATCTAACATTAGCATCTGTTTGCTTGGCAGGCTCCAAAGGCAATTCAGCTGACAACTCTGAATTTGCCTCTGGGTCTGTCACAAGATCATATAACTCTGGGACTTCTGGGAATGCTTAATACTTCTTTGATGAAGACCATGCATATCATAATATATTAGCTCCATTCTAAGCACCCCTTGAAATCAGTTTTTGTGACCTCTCAGAATTATTCAGATTGTGCGGCTGGTTTAGGGGTGCAAACTAAAGCCAAGTTCAAAGATCATGCAAGTAGCTCTTGTTTGCATCAAGATGTCTTCAGCAAGTTTACATTATGATCCCAAGGAGATAAAAATCAGATTTTTTGGTGTTAATATGGGTTGCTATTACTCATAGAACACCAAAGTCTGCCCCCAAGCTTGTCTAAAATGAACAGGATAACTGTATCAGCTTTACCATCACTCTACTTCTATAAGGTTTGATATGCATGTGAAAATGATACTAAAAAATACTTACACAACTTTACATTGGTCTAAAAGCTCGTTTCATAAGATTCAGTTCATAAAAGGCCAAAGTCTTTACTTTATACCTGTCTATATATATAAATACACACATGTATGTATCCAACTGAATAAATGTGAGGAAAGATGGGAATGCTCACGTGCTTAAAATTAAAAGCATGCTAAATCACTCTATTATGTCAGGAAATAGATGAACTTTTGGCCCTGAAACGTTGAATTCCAGACAGCTGCAATGTGAAAACCAAATGTTAAATTTACCCTCAAGTTTAAATGCATTGTATTTCTATAATTACTCATTAAAAAAATTACTTAAAGAGCAGAAGACACTAAAAATCAATGCACCTTTCCCCAGTCTGTGCCTGATAAAGAAACTTCAAACACCATTAACAGCCTCAGGAAATAAACATCCCTGTTTTGGGATATTCCCAATGGACATCAATTACATAATAGGACTAGAACAGCAAATATTACAGATGCTATGGACAATGTCTAAAACAGGAACTACTTGCTGGTCAGGCAGTTTCTGGGGTATTTTTTTACTTCTGAATGTAGCAGCATGCAGGGAACCCAGTCATTATGTAAAACAGCCCTGAAAGCCCTTTCCAGTCTAATAATGCAACATTGCCAATGGGAAATCAGACCACTCCCACTGTGTTTACAGCTATGGAATAGAGACTTCAAAGCTTCAAACCTATGTATTAACACTAAGCAAAATCAGTCCTTCTTCATCAAAAGGTTAAATGCAAAATGTAATTTTTTTCATGGTAAAACTAAAAGTCAACAACGAAATCATCTGGAAAAATAAACATCACTAATCAGATTTCTGTCTCTTGCACAAAAACAGACCTAGAGGAACTTCCTTAGGAGGCTCCCCAGATCAGGGGGGCTTCAAAGCAAATGGCACTGGCTCACAAATCTGCAGGCACCTTCCCCAAGGCCATGCCTCCTGAAACCATATTGCTAATTTGCAGCCCACACAGGTAACATTTACACACCTAAGCCCTTGACAGAAGTGCAAAGGCTTCCAAACTCCCCTAATATCCTTGAAGCTGTGCCTTGCAATCATCGTTGGTTGTTAAAAAGCAGTCCACAGTAATTATTGCTGCGCTCTCAAGGCAGAGCAGCCTTTGCTGCAATACAGCAGTTCTGAGACATGAGGCCAACTAAAGCCTCAAGTCTATTTTAATCCCACTATAATTATAAATTATGGATATGTAGTCGAGATGTTTCTGAATTTATGTTTGCATGAGGGTGTATTTATGCATTGCAGAGGAACACTGCAGAGGAATATCTGAGCTTGAACTGAGTGAACTGGCATCAGTGCCATTGTAACAACAGCACGATGCTATGCCCAAGACATCACTGCTGTCAGGACTCACTGCCCTGTTCAGAGCTAACAACAAAACAGACCTTTTCACCATCCTCCATTAAGCAATGTTGACACATCCATTAAATACAGAATGAAGAGAAAAGGTGTTGACAGGTTTCTCCAAGGCAAAACAGAGGAGAAACACACTGGTTAGTTGTGCAAAGGACCGTGATAAGGGAGAAGTACTATTACCCAAGTCAGAACCACAGAGCAGATGCTGGAAAATTTGCCAAAGACTGGTTGAGTGGAGAGAGACATTGTCTTACCCAATGCCTGCACCAGCATACAGCTGCCATCCAGCCTTGCACTGCAGTGGAGAGCTGCAGACCCTGGCAACATTTCCTGGAAACCCTGGATGAAGTTGGCTCTCTACAACAATGTTTTTATTTTACATTGCTATCCCTTAGTGATCCAATATTTGTAAGTAACAAAAACTCCTCTTTTTACTTCAGTACATCACTGTACTTTTCTAGGAATGCCACCTCCAATCAAATACCTCATTTTTTTTAGTTTAATAACCTCCTATGCACTTGCATAATTAGCAATCAATTCTTTGGAGAAAGAGGTTTTCCTCTACACATGCTCTGCACTAACTGGTGAGTCCACTGTAAAGCAGTACCATATTGAGTAGATTGTAGGGATTAAGTACATTTTCCACAAACAATAAGGAGGATTTCTGTAATCGGCCTTGCAGAGGGATCTAGATAGATTGGAGCATTGTGCTATGATGAATGGGATGGAATTTCTAAAGTCAAAATGTCAGATTCTGCACGAAGGACAGAGTAACACCAGGCACAAGCACAAATGGGGAGAGGAGCAGCTGGCGAGCAGCCCTGCAGGAAGGGTCTGGGGGTGCTGCCAACAGCAGCTCAGTGTGAGCCAGCAGTGTGCCCTGGCAGCCCCCAGGGCAAACCCCACCCTGGGCTGCACCAAACACAGCACAACCAGCCGGACAAAACAGGGGACTGTCCTGCTGTGCTCAGTGCTGGGGGGGCCTCACCTGCAGTGCTGCCTGCTGTGCAATTCAAGAGGGATGTTCAGCTCTCTGAATGCATCCAGAGGAGGGTAACAAAGCTGGTGAAGGAGCTGGAAGGAATGTTCTGTGAGGAGTGGGTGAGGACTCTGGACTTGTCTAGTTTGGAGAAAAGAAGGCTGAGGGGTGACCTCGTTGCTGTCTGCAGCTTCCTGAGAAGTGCAGAGAGAAGTGCTGTTCTCTTCTCCCTGGTATCCTGTGACAGGCCATATGGAAATGGATCAAAGCTGCATCTGGCTCAGACTGGACAACAAGGAAAATTTCTTGATGGAGAGGGTGGGTAAATAACAGAATAGGCTGCCCAGAGAGGTGGTAGAGGCCCCAAGCCAGTGAGTGTTTAAGAGGCAATGCCCTTAACAACACTGTATAACTTTTGGCCAGCCCGAATCAGTCAGGCAGTTGGATTACATGGTCACTGTGGATCCCTTCCAACCTAAGGAGTGTACTCCACTTTAATTATTTCCCTGTGGTCTTCTCCAAATCACAGCTGTCACATACTTTTTTTCACCAAACGCTAAAAAGAACCTAGACATGAAGACATGCATCACATTATCATCCACAGATAAAAAACAAAGATGGAAGAAAGAAAATTATTTCCTCAGGATGGTGTCATTCAGAGAGGATCAAGTCAACCTCCTAAATCTTAGTCTGAGGTCTCAGAATATACAACAAATTATTGTCTGTTAGCTGTTCATGAGAGTGTTCTTGAACCTCCTCAATCTTCAATCAGTGTGGACTTACGTTATGAGAGAGAACTTCAACTGAAATGACAGCCAACTGTTTAAGTAATGCGTCACACCAAATTTTGAATGTGTTTCCTGAATATTCAGAAACAGTGTTCATTGCATGCAAGGGAAAAATATAAATTTTACCTTAAAAAGAAATAAAAATCATGGGTCCTGCCTCATAGAGAGGCAGCTATAAGAGAACAAGCTATTATTCCATTTTTCCATGCTTAGAATGAAGGCCTGAATAAAGCAGACAAGGCCAGAAAATTCTATACATCTGTCTCTCTTCCTAAATCCTATAAACTCCCAGATTACTTAAGGCAAAAAATCCTTATGGAAAGACATGAGGAAATACAGGGACACTACTTAAGGGTAAATTAACACACCAGAGGGAAGTACTTACCAGAGTTTTAAAAGCACAATCCAACACACCCTAATAGAACTGCAGAACCTGACCTGTACCCAAGTACACTCACACAGGGAAGCTGAAACAGGCAGCAAAGCTTCTTTTTCCAGTAATTTTGCACATAATTTTGAGCTCCTTTCAATAAAAGAGACCCTTTTATCTGCCCACTTCCATTGCACTGCTGATTGTATACCCTAGGAAACTGCAATAAACAGCTAACTATCAAGCAGTCACTAAAATATTCTTTTTTCAGAAACTAGACAAATGACAATCATTATCATAAAGGCCCTATTATGAGAAAAGAAATTTATTGTTGCACTAATGTTTCTCCTGATGATGTGAGATAAAGAGTCTTTCAAAAGCTGTCAGAGTAGTACCTGGCCTGTCGGAGCTAAAAGCATACTGATAGCTTCAGAAAGACAGAATCAAACCATACAAAAATCTATATTTTTCTGGTAAAGGAAAGCAGGACACTATGAAGCACACAGAAAAATTTCCAAGTCTGGATTTTTTTTTTCTTAGTAACTGACAAGATTTACTGGCCGGCTGGTAAAATAATGAAGGAAAGAGGCCAGCAAAACTATACAAAGCTGAGAGAAACTGCCTTGTTCTAATTAGAAACAATGTGTAGCCCGATGACACTTTATAGACTTCAATTACCATACTCTGCAGGAAGGACTTTCAAACATCTGTATGATGATTATTCTCCACTGGGATGTCATTTACAGTGCAAAGTATTAAAAACAGGGCCAAAAAATCAATTACAATCTTTGTAAATGAGCATATTCTTTATCTAAGGGATTTGAACTTCTATGTGGAAATTTGTTTTAAAAGGAGAGACATAATCTGATTTGACAATGAAAGAAAGCGCCTCCCCCATCTGATTTGCACAAAATTAAACTTACGGGCCATTAAGATAACAATTTGTATATAAAGTGCTAGAACAAAATATTACTTGAAGTCAAGCCTAACAAAGCAATGACTAAGCACATACCAGATTCAAAGAGAGACTTTCATTATGAGTTTTTTAGGTAAACATACAGAAATACAGTCCATTGACCAAGATTACTTGGATGATTAAAGATATGTACACACTAGACAGGAAGACACAAATATGCAAAAGTAATAGGGAGAGTAGAAAGCAACCAATACCCAGTGAAACTGCTATTTCTGGTCCCTATTTAATATATATATAATATATATATAACTGGTCCCTATTTAATACAT